>PVIW01004920.1:0-92586 GCA_004026585.1 Noctilio leporinus
CTTTGGGTAGTATGGACATTTTAATGATGTTAATTCTTCCCATCCACGAACATGGTATATGCTTCCATTTATTTGTGTCTTCCTTGATTTCTTTCTTCATTGTTCTGTAGTTTTCTGCGTACAGGTCTTTTACCTCCTTGGTTAAGTTGATTCCTAGGTACTTTATTTTTCTTGTTGCTATGGTAAATGGGATTTGTTTCATGTTCACTCTTATTTTTACCTTCATAGCAAAATTAGTGCAATTCAATGCCAGCCGCTTGGTTGTGTTGTTGGGGCCTGTTATGGCAGCTATACACTGATTTACTCTGCTGACTTCATGGGACCCTCTCAGATGTGACTTAGAAATGAGCGTCCACATCATGTAGCTCTGTGCCTTTGATGGGCAACGTGGGTCATGTAGAGCCTTAGGTTCCAGCTGCCCCCAGGGGGATTCTGAGCCCCAGTTTTTGTGAGGTGCTGGCCTGGCTCACTGCCTGGCTCTGACCCATGAAGTCACTGAGTTTGCTCTTTCCTCAGGGGCAGATGGCTTGGCTTTGCCCACTAATCCTTACCTAATATATTTTCATTTGTAGGCCTAGATGGTACGGGCAATTAATCTTTTCTTTCCCTGTAGCTGGTGCACATGGGCATGGATTTGCCCGGAAGCCATGTGTACCCAGAAGCCACGTGTACCTCGGACAACTGTGTAAAGTAGTTTGGGGCATGGCTGGTTCCCAGGTATCTGTACCATCCAGCCTTGGGCGGAGCTGCCCTGCATGAGCGATATGTGCTATTAAGTACTTGAAATTGGTTTTGTCTAAACTGAGATAGACCGTAACTTGAAAATGCACATTGAATTTCGAAGACTGGATATTAAAACTAAAACATCTTATTATAATTATGTTGATTACATGCTGTAATGGCACTATTACAGATATATTGGATTATATAAAGGGTGTTATTAAAATGAACATATATTTTTCTTTTTATTTTAACATGGTTATGAAAATATCTTAAATTACATACATGACGCTCTGTCATGGCTGGCATTGTGGTTCCATTGAACAGCAGTGATTTAGAAATCTGCAACATAGGAATGTGTCCAGCACTCTACTGCCCTGGGCACCCAGGCATCAGCCACGTTCTTTATCCTTCAGAAGCGCATGGTCCTGTGGGGTCGGGTGGATGGGATCTAGCCCAGGGCGTGGTGGGGTGCTGGAGATGACTTTTGAGACTTCCCAGTCATGGCTCCGGAAGTATTTGCAGATATCCCAATAATTACTATACAGAAAGTGTACAGAGGGTCACAGAACCAAGACCGGTATAGACCATGTCACCCCTGCTATGTCTAAGGGTCAGAGTCAGCTCTCTTTGACTCTTTAGCATGGTCTCTATGTCGTAAACACTTTGCTTCTTTCTATTCCTTCTTTTCTAACAGGCTCATTACCAGAAATGCTTCCTTATTTTGTCTGCACAGGTCCTTTCACCTCTGGTTTCATCTCCTCTTTATTAACATGCACGAGATTGCTATGCTCTGAGTGACTGCTTAGCTTCCAAGGTTACAAGCAGTGGTGTGCGGGTTCCTGCCTCTGTCAGAGGGGAACCTGGTGCGGGCAGTCCCACCAGTGCCGATCGGGGCTCAAAAATCTCTGAAGATTTAACAGTCAGCTCTCAGCTCCAGGACAAGATGCATCGGGCCCTTTCTCTTGGTGTCTATTTGTGGATGTTCCTTACGTTTAATTTTTTTCCTACTGCTTTGCGGCAAAATAAACACACAATGTAAAAATAAATGTAAAAATTCCAGGGACTTCATTTAGTTTCTCATTCTGCAGATATTCACTACAGCCCCTCCCAATGTCATGCTAATGTGGGTTTTTGAAAATCACCTTGTAACTCTGTGGTTCTTGTAGCTCTGTGGTTCATCGAATGTCCTGCGGGAAGTCACGTTTGGAAGGACTCGTCAGGGTGGGTGGGGTTGAGGTGGCTGAGCCGAGGTTCAGCCTCTGTTGGGCGCCTCTAGGTGGTTGGTCTGAGCTGGGACATTCGGCTTCTGTGTTGGGGGTTAGGGACCAGTGATTTCTTCTACAGCAGTGGTGGAAGATTAGACACCTGGCTGTTTGGGGTATGACCTTCTCTCCTGAACGAAGAGCACCTCCTGTTTACCTGTTTAAGAGGGTAACACAATCCGTGGTAAAACTGCCGTGACAGATCAGGGTAAGAGCTGGTTTCCCAGGCAGGGATGGGGGGTGCAAACCCTCCCCCCCAGCGGAAGCCTGCCGGAATACAGGTGTCCTCGACTGGGGTGTGGAAAATACGCGTCCTGTGACTCAGCTCAGTGACTGTCAGGCTCCGCAGATGTGAACCGGTGGATGAGGGAGCAAACCAGGAGCTGCACAAACAGCCAGGAGCTAAGGCAGTTGAAGGCTTGCTGCAGCACACCAGTGTGATGATTTGAATCTAGAAGCCCTTTGCAGCCTCTCTAAAGCGCCTGGGTTAAACTAAAATGTTGAATACCCTCAGCAAGGGCAGAGAAACTGCTCGGAGCATCCCTACTATTAGCTGTCTGCGACTGACGGTCTTTGGCCAAGGGAACAGAAGGAAATGGTCGTACAGGGCAGGAGGCATTGGGGGTTAGTGCAAAGCAAGGTTTTCTGGCTCGTGAGCCCCCTTTACGTAATTTAAGTGTTTACTTACTGACATGTATTGAGTATCTATTCTGTGCCCGGCACCGACCAGAGGTACTGGAGTTGATGGTGAGTAAAAACATACAGATCTTGTCCTCTTGGGACTGTTATCCAGACACCGGGGACCAAATAGCATGTAACCTCAAACTATGCATAGTTAATGTGAAAAGTCGGAGATCTGAGCTAGCCAGGTGGGGCGGGGTCTTCCCCCGAAACCACGATCTCAGATCTGACGGGCGCGCTGGGGAGTGCCGGCAGGGGGTGGGCAGGAGGACGTGGGGCCCCTGGAGCAGGGCCCCTGTGGTGGGCGCAGGCTGTGAGGGGCATGCAGTGAGGGGGAGCTGAGAGGCAGAAAGGACAGCGACCACGCGGCCTCGCCTCCCATGCAGGAGTTGAAATGTTTTAGAATTGGTAGTGAATTCTGAATAAGCCAGAAGTTACTGAATTGCACATTCTCCAAAGGTGAAAAGAGTGAATTATTTCTCAATAAATAAAATGTCCCCTGGGCTTAGTGATATGGAGATCAGTGGTGAACTCAGCGAGGAACATTTGTGGCGTGGCCCGAGGGTGGGACTGAGGGGAGCTGGAGGGGCTGAGGGGGTGCAGGGTGGGGGCTGGAGGGGTGCAGGAGGACCCCAGAGGAGGCAGGAAGATGAGTCATCGTTTAGAGAAGCCTGGTATTCAAGAGAGGTTGTAAAGTCAAAAGGTTTTGGGTATTTTCCCTTTTAAAGACGGTAGAGATTGAAACGTGTTTTAATACTGTCGGAGTAGGAAGGGGTTTTGAGGTTAACAGAGCTGGTGTTTTCCCGCCCTGGCCTCCCCGAGCTAGTGGGCAGGTGACATGGGCTTCACCAGCTGTCTCCTGGTGTGGCCGCCGCGTGGGCAGGCGCAGCGTGAGCAGGCACCGCGCTGCCTTCCAGGGCCAACCGTTCCAGTCCATCAGCTCCCTCTCCTGTGAACACCAGCAGGCGAGGCTGGTTTGCACAGTGGGAGGTAGCGTTGCTTCTGTAGCGTAACATCTCTCCGCTCCTGAAGTGGACTGGCCTTATTTTAGCCTCTGTCTTCATTCTCACCACTGCCAGAACCCGTTCCGGAGCCTTCAGAGAATTACCTGGTGTTCATTGGGCTGATTCTGGGATTTTTAGTATTCACTTTAGTTTTCAGCTTCCTGGCCTTCTCAGTACCACTCAGCTACCTGATTTCCAGGTTTCAGAATTTTATCACTATTGCGTGTGCTCCTAACACTCTGACCTTGTTGGAGTCCATAAAAAATAGCCTTTAATTTTTTTTTTAATTTTTGTTTAGTGAGGTTTTGGTAGATACCTGGGTTCATCTGCCACCTTTACTATCTCTTTCTACCCTCCACCAGTAGATCACAGGTTTCTGTGACCCTTCACTTTTTTGGTCACTCTCGTTTGACTATACCACCCATAAGCCATTTCTCCCCTACCCAGTTTAGAGACAGGTTTTGGGACCTACTGGCTTCATGACTGTCACGAGGATTAAATGTGCTAATGCAGCTAAATTACCCAGCATAGTAGGTGTTCAGAAAAGGGTGTTCACTCCTTTCCCGGCCCAGGGGATGTAACGAAATGTTACTTATTCCATAGTTTAGTTTGTGAACTTGGGCCTGTCTGTCCACTCTGCCTGATTGCTATCTGTCCCAATTCAGTCAGGTGACACATTAACTCTCTAGTCTGCTCCCTCAGGCCACCAGCGCTAGTTTTAGTCACAGTAAATGTGTGGCTTTGCTAGGATATGAAATAGCAGGATAGTCAGAAGGGCTGGGCCTGGGGCTTTCTGACAGCTGGCTTTGTGAGTTAGTGAGTAAAAGTTGTGGGAAGAGATGCTGGAGGGAATAAAGAACGCCTGCTAGTCTTACAGATTTTCATTCTTTTTAAAAGGAAATGTTGTATTCCTTTTCGTTTACTGAGGTAGTTTTTAATCTAGGGCTTGTGGAGCTAATTTGGAGAGTCAGTGACTTTGGATGACAAAAAATGATATCTTTATTTTCACTAACCTTCCCAGATGGCATTCAGTAATAAATGTTGGGCATAAACTATAGCCGTGTTAGCAGCATAAATGCGTTTGTCTCAATAGAAATCGATACTTTTTATTCCATTACATTTGTTGCCTATTTTTTAAGATACATATTATTTATGTAAATTTCTTCATTATGGTCCTTATCAGACCTGCTCCTAAACCTCGCTATGTAATATATTAATAAAAAGTACATATTATGGTATTATAAACTTATTTTTTATATCTTGATTACTGTAAATTTAATTGAGTCTTCTGTTACTCATATGTATTTTATTTTATGCATTTAAAACTTATGCTGAGAGAAGCGTCCCTCAGGTTGCTAAAGGATCCCTGGTATTCACGAGACCCTGAACCTCTGTCCCAAAGAAACGAAAAGTAATACAACATTTCCTTTTAAAAAGAATGAAAATCTGTAAGACTAGCATTTTGTTTTCGATCCCCAGATACTTCTTTCTCTGGTTTAGTGTATGAGTATTTGCTTTGCTATACGATTCGAGTCTTTACAAATGTATGGGAAAGGGGTTATTTTGCTTTTCACTGATCTGGGAGTCCCGACGACGGTAAACAGGAGAATGTTTGATATCAGAGTTAAATACCTGGAGTCGCCCTTTCTATTCCCATGGGTTAACTTTGGATTTTCAGGACTTAAGAATCAATTCTGTTGAGCGGCTTCGCTACCGGAATGTTTTTACACTAGGAGATCAGGATGCTGTAACTTGATGTTGCAGTTGCATTTTATTCATGGCTCAGCAGCCATCGGGTCAAGTTACCATGTGGCTGGTTGTGACATCAAACTCAGTTTTACGTTATGATGTTGAAGCCCTGACAGGTCCTTTTCTCCCGTGGGACACCGCTGGCTCCTCCCCCCGGCTGCCCGGGGCCTGGCAGTTCTGTCCCCACCGGTCAGCCGTCGGGGGTGGGCGAGCAACTGAGCTTCTCTAGGTCAAGTTTCCTGCCTGGGACAGCCTGGAACTCTGCGAGGGTTCAAACTCCAGTGCCACTCCCTGCTTAACTGACCCGAACTTGATACTTCGGTCTTAGGTTGCCTCAAGCAGTCTTGCTAAGTTGCTCTAAAAACCTAAATAAAGGATGAAGCGCTGGGTTTCGGGGCAGCTGCTTCCCGCTCCTTTGGAGACAACACTTCATGGCTCCCAGGGGAGCTGTTTGGAAGCGTGGCCACTTTTTCCTGGTTTTCTCGGAAGGAAGGGTTGGGAGGGCGGCATCGAACCCGTGGGAATAGCTGGCAGGCGCTGTTGACCTACACCCGTTGTCCCTTTTACATTTTCACAGTTGAATTTAGTGTATGTGTATTACTTAATGGGACAGTCCAATTCTGTTAATTACTACTAACCATAATCATCATAGTCATAATGTTTACTAAGTGCTTCTTGCTCTGGGCACTATGTGGAGGACTTACTGTTTGTTTGTTTTTTAAAAGATTTTATTTATTATTTTCTTAGAGAGAGGGGAAGGGAGAGAAGCAGAGAGCGAGAGAGACATCCATGCATGGTTGCTTTCCACCTGCCTCCAGCTAAGGACCTGGCTGGAGACATGGCTTGCAACCTGGTTATGTGCCCCGGCTGGGAATCGAACCAGTGACCTTTGGGTTCACAGGCTAGTGTCTTATCCACTGTGCCACCAGCCAGTCGACATTTTTAAATGTCACCAGCTCCAACCCTGTGAGTGGGAGCTCTCTCTGCCTTCATTTCAGATGAGGAAACCAGGCTCTTCAAGGCCACACGTGTGGCTCAGAGTCCTAGCAGGTCTGACTTGGAATGAAGAGAGTCTGCCCCTTTCCTGTGCTTTCTGATGGGTTTGGCCCCCCTCCCCCCGTTAGCCCCCCTCAGCTTAGCTGCAGAGCCGTTAACCTGTAGGGCCTCATGTGCCGTGTGCACTGACCCTATCGACAGCTGGGAGGCCCAGCGGGCATGGGTCCAGACCACGTGGGTATTGGACAGTCTGCAGCTGGAAATGCCCGTTGTTAACAGTGAGCTTTTTCGTGTGTTTGCAGGGATGCTTCCTTTGGAAATTGCACATACAACCTCACCATCCTCGACTGTCTGCAGGGCATCAGAAAGGTAAGGACACGTCTCCCTGCTGGAGTTGACTTGGCCGTTGAGAAACAGTGAAGGAGTCGTGTCGGTATCGTTGGGTGTTGCTGGTGGGACCTCCAAACCACCGTTTCAGCTTTAAAAAAGTGAATTTAAACTCTGTAAAAGTTTAAAATAGTTTTCAAACATTTTTCCTTTCACTTAAAAATGATCAAGATGCTCTCGTCCATTCCTTGCCAGTTATGTCTCAAAGCCACTTCTAGCAGCATCAGTTAAGAGACCTTATGGAGATAGTAGTACCCAATAGATAATCCATAACTACAGCATTTAAAAGATGTGCAAGGGAAAAGATAATTTATCATCATCATCATCATTGTCATCATTGTTTCACCTCTCCTGCCATCTGGTTTCTTGTACCACCTTGTGAAACTCAGAAAGAGCCCACGCTGTTAGTACGGTAACTAGTGAGTTGATGTGGAAGTTGAGGGTGGCCTTCCATGTGAGGTAGGGGACAGGAGTGACTTGGTTCACAAATGAGGTCAGTAAATTTCTTGTCTTAGCAACTGTTGGGGTGTATTTGACCCAAATGTAGATGAACTTTTAGGGGGTCTGGGAGGTGGTCCGACTGGTCTTTAAGCAGACACCCCCTTCTGTGGGACACGTCTATGGTGGTGGACACTGAGTCTTGGAATAAGAGAGGCAGAGTGTGGCCACAGCCCTGCCTCCTTGGAAGCACGGCCTTCTGGGGGTGACGTCTCTGGTTTGTAAGCGAGGTTCATGTGAGTGTTAGAGCTGCACACGGAGACTGCACAGACTCAAACTCTAAAAGGGTAGGAAAGTGGTAGTTCAGGGTCTATCTTCCTCACACCTTTCTCCAGAATGGTACATGTAGATGAATCAAGTTGCTTTGTTTCAAGTTGAAATAACGTAAATAACTTGCTCTGCTCATTCTGTGAGAGTTGTATGACAAACCAGTATGTCAGAATTGGCATGTATGAAAATCCCCTAAGAAGGTGGGTTAAATCGCGTGTCTGCACACTCCCCACCAGCTGTCTGGTTATGGTCCTGGGGTGGGGCCTAGGAGTTTCTATTCTAAATGTAAGTTATGGGAAGTGTTTCTGTTGCAGGTGGCTCATGATCTGCATTTTGGAAAACATTGATCTCTAAAGTATTTTCAAAGAAAGGTGTATTGGAGCCTGGCCTAACAGTTTCTTCCATTTTGAATGCCTTTTTCGTGTAACTTTTTTAAAAAGATTTTTAAAAATTATTTTTAGAGAGAGGGGAAAGAAGAGAGGCGGAGAGGGAGAGAAACATCAATGTATGGTTACCTTTCACCTGCCTCCAGCCACAGACCTGGCTGGAAACCTGGCTTGCAACCTGGTGATGTGCCCTGGCTGGGAATCGAACCAGTGACCTTTGGGTTTGCAGGTCGGCACCTTATCCACTGTGCCACCAGCCAAGGCCATCATGTAGCTTTTGAGAGTAATCATGGTTTTGCATTCTATTGTAATCTGAATGACTTATCAAATAAGACTCTGCCTTTTTTGAAATACTACATCTGAGAAAATTGGGTAGTTTTTAAAAGTTCTAAGTCATTAGTTACAAAAAGCTGTAAGATTTTTCTTCGTGTTGTTGAACACACCAGTTCTTCCCCCTAATCTGTAGGATCACCAACTGCAGTTTTACTCCCTCAGAAATTCTTTTTTTTTTTTCCCTCAGAAATTCTTACATAAATTCTCTCCAAGTAGAGCCTGAGGAACAAATAAGGGCCTATTATGTAAAAATGCCCTTTTTTCTAAGTATCTTATTCATGATAAAAGGAAGGTAAACCTTCCTAAGAATTTTTGATTTTTCTTCGTCAATCTGAAAAGTTAATCACTGTTACATATTATTCTGTTACTGTTAGGTATGAATCAACTGTATAGTCCCAATACATTTTAACTGTAAACGCGCTAGTATGTTGCATTTTATAGACATACACAATTTTACACAAAATAATGTGAATTCAGGAGACATAGTTTGTGGGACATATTTTCATGTGTTTTTAAGTATTCAGTCCCACCTGTAAGACAGACTCAAAGCAGAATGACAGATGCTACGAGTTGATCTCCAGACACACTTGACAAACCAGCGTCCCCAGCGTCTGTCCCGTGAGGGAGCGTCACCTGCGAGTGGAAATCCAGGAAGGGCAGGAGCCACTGTCCACCTAGTGTGGGAACACTAACTCAAATTCTACTTCTAGGGATTACAACATGGATTTTTCGACTTTGAGACGTTTGACGTGGATGAATATGAACACTATGAGGTTTGTACATTTTTATTTTTTGTAAGATGTAATTGCACATTGATTAAATTGCTTCCACCCCATGAATACTCAGGTATTGCGAGTGGCGTAGCTGGTGAACACAATCATTCTGGAGTTTTCTATAATGTCAGTTTGTCCTTTCAGCCTGACCAGGAATTTTAGTTTCTGGAAATGCCATATCTACCTATCTATCTATCTATCTATCTATATATATATATATATATTCTTTCATCACATCTTTTATTGACAATTACCTTCCACCATTAATAACTTTAAAGTATAGTTTGGTAGTGAAATTGTAAGTTACTCTTAATTTATTTTGTTCTTTTTTTTTTTTAAAAACTTAATTTTATTGTTGTTGTATTACATCCACCCCCTTTTCCCTCCTTCTGTCCCCTTCCCCACCCACCCGCTCCCCCACGAAAGTCAATCCCACTTGTTGTCCACGTCCATGGTTCTTCCATGCTAGTTCCTTGTCTTAGTTTAAAATTCAGGTTCCGTTGGATACAAAACTGGATTTGTGCCCTGTGATATTTTTGACAGCATATGTTTCATTGTGAAACGTGGCTGTGTGTGCTGAGTTGTAAGTTGGCTACTTTCATTAGGTATTGTCAGCTTTTGCGTAACAGCGGGCCTGCTCGGCTGTGCGTGTTGGGCGCAGGCTGTCTGAGCGAGGCTGTCCAATGAGGGGTGCCGAGGACACGCGAGGCCCTGCTGCCTCCAGGAGGCTGTGGGTGAGATCTCTCGGGTTGTGCAGGGCCCTGCTGCCTCCAGGAGGCTGGGGGTGAGATCTCTCGGGTTGTGCAGGGCCCTGCTGCCTCCAGGAGGCTGGGGGTGAGATCTCTCGGGCCGTGCAGGGCCCTGCTGCCTCCAGGAGGCTGGGGGTGAGATCTCTCGGGCTCTGCTTTCTGCCCCTGTGACTTACAAGTGGCCCATTGTGTTATGTGCGGAGGAACAGAAGTGTCCTCCCAAATATGGCCTCTTGGGCCCTTTGCCAAGCTATTGGGAACGTCCTTCATGTTTGTGTTGAGCAAAGAGATCTCATTCTGGCCGCCGGGCTGTGAAGGTCCAGAGCTTCCACAGAACATTCATATCTAAACAGTTGTACTTTTCCAGCAGGTTTCTTAAGGGATTCTCAAAGAACTTGAAAACTAAGGGCAGCCATTCCTTTGCAAGCCAATCATTGATCGATTCACTTGCAAAATAAAAATGGACCTTTTGCTCTGGGAAAAACCAGGGAAGATTTTGGTTAAAAACTAAACAAAACAAAAACAAAACAAAACAAAACAAAACGGGGCTTCCCACCGTTTCCCAGAAGGCTTGCCTGCTCGAAGCTGCGCCCTGTTGGCTGTATAGGACGAACTCACAGGAGAAGGTGAAGAGCTTCTAGGACAGTGATCTGCTCCTGGTTGGGGGAGGGGAAGGGAGGGGGAGAAAGGCAAAGAAAAGGCGGGGGGAGTAGTTTGTGGGGGCTGCCTCACTGCCGCCTCACAGGTGTGGCCAGTCCCCCAATGAAAGATGATGAATACAAGAGACAGTGACTACTAAATGGGGACTGTAGCCCATTTCAAGATAGTTGTATAATCTGTTCAAAGTAACTACTTTTCCATGGAAAGAGGGCAAGACACGTTCATTAAGAACCTGTTGTGATTTTGCACTCATACTCCAGGGCAAACATGGACGGTGGTAGACAACTTCTGGAAATGATGTTTCTTTTGTTAGTGTGGGAAAACTAACAAAACAGTCTGTGCTGTAAGAATGAGTTTTTCTTTTTCTTTCCTAAACCAGTCATTCACAGCATGGATTGCTAGGTATTGTGACCTTCCCCCAGGGCTTGCCTGGGATGTCACTTGAGTTGAATCCTTAAACAAAGGCACCTGCCTGCAGGTGGACTACTCACCCTTCCTTGCAGGTAACAAGTGAGTGGTCAAGCCGACCAGGCGGTGTAGACTCCACAGTGGCCCTTTGCAAGCACCTGAGAACTGCCAGGTTGGCAAGGTCTCCTGTCCCTCATCATGTCACCTGAGGCGACAGCAGGGCTCATGGTTGAACCTGAAGGATTCACGGCTTGGCTTTGGATTAGGGTCTCTAGAGCAATCTGAATGTACTCTAGGTGCTGCTGGGTCTGCCCTCTTGTTCATGGGTTAGGAGATTGGAAAAATGTGAATTTCGGTCACAGGATGGGGGTCAAGCAACTTCCCGGATGTAGGTACGTGGGCTTGCCCAGAGCACTGGGGGGACTATGCAGGGGACTATGGAGGCGTGGCTCCCACGGGACGTGAAGATCTAGAGAACTATAGGCAGCCTGTCCCGGGAGCTACCCTGCGGTGTGGGTGGCACCCCTCAAAGGCTGCTGGCTGAAGGACGCGCAACTCCTTCCGTGACACTGCTGCTGCTGGGGTGGGCAGAGGGGCCGCTGCCCCCACCGCCGTTGATACAAGTGGTCACAGTGGGAAACCTGTGAGACTTCCCACGGGGTTTTCCCTCCTCTTGACAGATTGTCTGCCCTCTGTCCTTTGTTTTAGCTCCAGACTAATTAAGGAGGGCAGGCCCGACCTGGTCCAGTGATTCTGGTCTGCCCGCTCCTGAAATTGCCCTTGCTGACACGAGTCGCACGACCAAGTGGGTGTGCCCGGTCTTCTTCCTGTTTGGTCAAAGCCAGGGACACTAATTCTAGAGACTCCGCCCCCACCCAGCTCCCACGGGTCTCTCTCCTGCCTTCTCCCCGGCCTGTCCCTGACCGACTTTCTCAGTCCCCTTCACGTGTCCCCTTCACGTGTCACCTCTCTTCCTCTGCCGTTCTGCAAGCTGCTGCTGTCTGGGGTCCCGGGGTGTCTGGTTAAGTACACTCTCCGTGAGTGGGGGCACCTGCTTCCAAATTTCAGCCACTGTGTGTGCTGATGGCCTCAGGTCTTGACACCTTGAGCCCTGGAGCAGCACCTGCGAACGTGCCTGGGCATCGGGTCCAGGCTGGTGGAGTGGTGGCCTCCTGTCCCCACCGCTGCCCACAGAGGGAGGAGGCCACCCCTTCCTCCCCCTCCTCTCTACTGCCACACCGCCCGTCTCCAAAGCAAGCCGAAATGAATCATCTAGAGTGTGTTATTTAGAGGCAGAGGTGCGGCAACTTCATTTAAACCAGGTAACTCAAATATTTACTTGGCTTTAAGCTCATAAAGTGCCCATCCTTACAGCATATTTGCGTTTATGTAATACAACTATACTCTCAACAGACTTTTATTGTCCTAGAAGTCAGGTAACTATAAGGAAGGCCCTTTTATCCCCAGAACATTATTTTGTTTTATTAAAATTTTTTTCTTCAATCCCAGTTGACCTTCAATATTATTTTTGTATTAGTTTCAGGTGTACAGCATAGTGGTTAGACCATTATATACTTTACAGAGTGTTCCACCTATACAGAAAGCATTTTTTTAATGAACAAAAAAGATTTTGTACTTCTGTCTTTTTGATTTTTGAAACAGTCTTTGTGCCACTGTTAGACCTCTAACTAAGGGCCCCACCTCCTAATCCCGTCCCATCGAGGACTGGGATTCAACAGCTGAGCTTGGAGAGCCCAGGCACTCAGCCCACGGCCCTACGTAACGTGGCCTGCCTCGGGCGTGTAGGGTTAAAGGACTTGGGTGACTGCGTGGTGCTGGCACGGAGTCCCAGTTCTGTCCATATTTGCTGTGTGATTATCACTGTGACTGGTCCCCTGACTTACTTGCAGACTCCCCAAGAGCCCAGAAAGACCCTTTTGATTATTTTATGTGTGACACCAAGTTAGAGTCCTTGGTGTGTCATCAAGGTTCCACCAGTGTTTGAATGAAGGTTGAATTGTGCTTAAGAGCTGTTGATCCCATTGCCTTAGAAGTGACACCTGTTCACAAAGGAATCAGTCCTGTGATGGTCAACCTTAAAGTCCTAGGTGGTGGTCTATGACAATGGTATAAAGGCTGAAGGTCTCAGGATTCGGGCTGAAAAGTATATTTATGACATGACAATGGAGGCATGCCTCATGTGCACAGAGGTAGTTTTTAGAAGTTGTAAAAATGTAAGTTTTCAAATCCAATGATATTTCAAAAGGAATAAGAAGAGTTCGCTATTTCAAAGAAACCTGGTGAATCTTTTTTTAGCTGAGAATTCTATAGTAAAGTGAATAGTAACACCTAAATACATCAGTTTAAAAAATTCAGATTTTCCCTTTTTCTTTTTAAATAGTAAGAACATCTGTGATTTTCTGCATAGATGGTAGATGGTAGGCGGCAGGCTTTACATGGGAAGAAATAAAATCACCCTCTTGCTGAGCTGTTTGTTTACAAAATGGGGTTGGCTTGGAAAGTATTGTACCTCTGTTTCTGTCTGAGCTACATGTTTTTGAAGTGTGTGTGTATGTCTAATTAGAAAAACCAGTTTGTGTTATCTTAAATATTCTGTTGTTGATAAATATTGACATGTGTATGCTTCACTATGAAGGCACAGATGTTAATTTTGGAAGCTTACCAAGTAAGCTTCTGTAATATTAGTCAGTGAAAGCCTTTCTTACTAATTTTCTTTCAGACTTGGATCTAAGACCTAAATCTCTTTGATTACTCTGTTAACCTATCCAGGCTACTGAATACAGTTGAATATCACCTCTTTGGGTAGCAGGATTGCAAACACAGTCTTCTGGTTCTGTGAGTGATTTCATCTTAGTGAGCCCATTGTCTCTTTCCCCATGATTGATTATGAAAGGTTTCTATTTAACCAAAGGGGTGTCTATATCCCAATAAACAGACATTGGCACAATATATTGTATTTACGGAGACCTGCTGGCCTGGCAGTCAAGGAGACAGGAAGAGTTAGCATGGAAACCTGTTTTCTTCCACTGCGTATAAAAGCATTGGCTTTAGCCATTTGATGATTAGAGCATATATTTATTTTAAGCCTAACACGTATTTGAGAGGGGTAGCAGGCCATTAATTGGAGGCTGTCTTATTTAAGCAATGAAATGGTTATCCTGAAGAAATTATATTAGGTTCTTTATTCAAGTGGATATGAATAGATAGCCATGCTTGAGATTTAATTTGGTATGTGTACTTCTAACACTCGTAGTATCTGTAAGATCTGTGTAGGGGGTTATAGAGATGATCTGCTTATTACAATTAGATTAATGCCATTCAGACACTTACATGGTGTGTAACGTTTCATTTTTCACTGGAGAGAAACATCTGTGTTGGAAACAGGAAACCTGTGTAGCTCAGCTCGGATTTTCATGGGAATGGTCACGGGCAGCGCATGTGTTTACGGGCGAGGGTCCCTGGTTTCCTTGAAGGCCTCACTCCGATGTCATAGCTCACAAACACAGGGTGGTCCTACAGTGGCTCAGACTCCCACCCCGCAGGTCTGCTCCATCCGGGAAGGAGAGGGTGTGTCCTGCGATCCTGGGGGCCTGGTAGAGAGAGCCCTTCCTTCCCTGCCTGGAGCCTGCGTGGTGGGTGCTGTGGGGGGACTTGGGGCCTCAAGCTGGGGCTGGTAATGGGGCTGGGCCGTAGGGGGCTAAGGATGCTCACTGGAAAAGGCAATGACGTTCGCCTTTGGAGACGTGTTGTACAATTGTGTCTGATCACCTGCCAGAACTCCAGTGCCCCAGTGCTGCCCCAGGCAGGGCTCCTGGGTTCACAGGGACAGGCAGGGATGGAAGTGAGGAGGGGGTGGGGCAGCGGGGCATGCGTGCCCCCCCCCCCCCCCCCCCCCCCCCCCCCCCCCCCCCCCCCCCCCCCGTCTCCATCCTCTCAGGCTCCCTTTGCATGTGTAGGCCAGATGCTGATACCTGCCCATCCACCTCAGCCCACAGGTGTGTTTTATTTTAACTGCGTGGCATCTGAAGGTGTCATTTAAATTGGCAAATGTCAAACACAGCAAGATTGCCCATGGGAATCCAACCAGAAGATAGGTTGTGTTACCTTTATTTCAGACTTGCGGACCCATGAACTATGTGGTTTGCAGCCAGGCAGGCGACCTTGGCTGACTCTGGATTGTGTTTTAACCTGGAGGGTCGGACGAGGACCGGCCCTCACACTGCCCCCTTCCGGTTTCCCAGTCTAAAAATAAGTGTTGGCAAGATACCTACCTATAAAAACAGAACAAGAAAATGAAAGTATGTTCATCACGACCCTGTTATATATAGATTTAAAAATTGTTTAATGTACATATACTATGTTCATGGGAAATGCTTATAATTTTCTGTTTTATTTTACTTTATTGCCGGGATAAGCAATGTCTGTTTTCATTTCCTTTCATTGCAGAGTGGCCAGGAGGCAGAATTATTTTAAGCAAAGTACCTCCATTTAAAGTTTTTAAGAATATTTATATAGGCTAGATAAAAATCTTTCTGAAGTGGATTGAATTCATAAGCAGTATTTTGAGAATCAATGCATGTTTTTGTTTAAGCTATGTTACTTTGTCTTCATGTGTGTCCAGCTAGTCCTAAATTATGTAAGAATTATAAAATATTTTTCTTCTTTTTTCTCATGAAATTCTGCCAGCGTGTTGAAAATGGTGACTTCAATTGGATTGTTCCAGGAAAATTTTTAGCATTTAGTGGACCACATCCCAAAAGCAAAATTGAAAATGGTAGGTTTTTCTTTAATTTACCCTCCAAAAGTGTATTTTGGTTCATTTTTAATTTCTTAATTTTCTCAGACAATCCTTTCTTTTGGTGATCTCCAAAGACTCTCTATAATTTAAATACCTGGATAGTAGTAATTGGTGTGTTCAGTATTCTACGTTAGTTGATGGAGGTATGATCGCTGTGTTGAAACTATCAAGGTTTTAGGTTGAGGTTCCCGTGACCTGACCCAGTTGTCTGAGAAGAATCTGAGAAACGGGTGAGACCCTGAGGAGATTACCGGGTCCTCCTGGTGGTTCTGGTTCATTGGGGAGGGGGTGGGTGCACACATCAGAGTGTTCTTTGGGCAACACCACGTTGAATAATGATGATAACGATACTGGGAGTCCTTTACTGAGTCCGTACCATGCTGGATCCTAGCTAATGATGGCGTCGCCTCGTTTCATGTGCACGCACCTTGAGGAGGTGGAGGTGCTGTTATCTTCATGTTATGCAGGAGAAAATGGAGGCTGACGAGTGGGCACTTCCTGAGGCCGTGAAGCGGTAAAACTGGTGCCCCATCCGTCTCCGATCTGGGCTGCCCACCACACCTCCGTGTGGTCCCATTGGGACTGAGAACCATTTGGAGCTGATGTCATTACGTTACCCGTTTGCAGCGTGTTTGTATCTGGGGCATCCACATCCAGGGGAAAAAGGCAAAGCAAACGATAAGCCTCTTCATCTTTACTTTCTGCCTTTTTTCCCCATTTGCTAACATTCCCTAGAAGAGAAGTAATGACAGTCACCAAAGGTTGAAGAGCATATAGGGGAGAAGTACCTAACAATTTTTAAAGTCAGCCGTGAACATAATAGCTCCTTTTGTTCACTCTGCCTGGTCATGGGCCTGGAACATGATTTGAAACCCCTTGTCTAGATGTATCCTTCTTTCATCATTATTATCATTAAGTATTTATTCTAAAATCTAGTTTTGTGGTGTATTGTCGTTCATGCGTTTAAATTTGATCGTTTGTTGGAGTTTCTACCCATGTGCCCAACGTTTCCTACCTGTGACCTTGTGCACCAGGGAAACTGGGACGGAAACTGGGACTGACACGGGTCCGGGAGAGCTCAGCTAACTGGCGGGAGACCCCTGGGAAGCCAGAATCACGTCTCCTGCAGGAGTTTGCTGGTGTCCTCTCTGCTGCAGACATCGATGGATGAACCCCTGTCCTGTGGGGCTGTTAGCAGTGACATATGAACATGCTTGGTACCTGGGCAGCCTGCTTTCTGACAGATGCCCCTGCAAGGCAGGGCTGATTAAACCTGCCTTAGGCCGTGTGTGCAGTCAGGTCCGATCCTGCCCCCAAATCCTGCCCAGGCGTGTGGTTTCCCAGTGCCTTTGTTTGCTGCTCGTTGGTGAAGTGGGACAGATTTTGCCACTTAGGACTCATGTGTTTAATGAAATTAGAAGATGAGGTGTAATTTAAAAATCATTTCAAATATATTGATAGAGGTAATGCTTTTTGTTTTTAAAGATGGAAAATCAGGTGAACCAATAAAAAAAAACATAAAGTGCCTTCTAATGCTACCCCCCTCTTTCTAGGGTTGCTAGTGAGTGATGGGATTATTTGGGGATTTTCATTTTCTTTCCATCTGCTGTCTTTATCTTTTACTTGCACGCATTTTCTCTCTCTTGATGAACACGCACAGAGACACTTGATCCAGTCACGGTAAAATCTTGCCACTTTTTTTTTAATTGAAAAACCCTGTGTTTCTGGAAAAGACTCAAAGTCATGCTCGGGGTTTGATGGTAGAAAAGGTAGATTTTTCAGGAATTCACACGCATAGAGCTGTTGCTGGGCCGTAGCCAAAGGAGGCGCCACTCTTGGTGTCCGGGCAGAATGCTGGGGGAGTTGCGGGTTGCATCAGCAGCCACCGTTGACCCTGCGCGGGACAGCCCTGCCTTTTATGGCTAAACAAGTTCAAATTGATAAATGGATAATACAGTAGGAGACTGAAACATATTTTGGATTTCCAATTTCTTGAAAGCAAAAACAAAAATTTGAAAAGCCCAACAAACCTACAGAACTCTCAGTGGCAATATCCCTCTCATCTTTACTTAAAAACCAACCAACCAACGTACCCACCAACCACCGGCACAGAGAAAATCGGCCGGGCTGGGCCGCCCCTGCAGCCTGGGCGGGTGGTGGGCTCCGCACCCCCTCAAATTGGGACACAGTCCACCTGGCGGGCATCCAGTGAGGACGAGCAACGTTGTGTAAAGGGCTCTGCACAGTCTGGTTCACCATAGGTGCTTATTAGGTAGCAGGTATTCTGATGGCATTTTACCACGAAAGAGCCTGATATTTTACTTGCTCCATTTGCCTGACCGTTTTGCAGGTTTTACTTTTAACAGTGGCCGCGGGGCCAAGTCCTTTGACTCTGTTGTTCCTCCGTTTCCTGAATTCCAACCAGGGCTGGAAGAGACGGATTTTTAAGTCCGTCCCACTCAGCTATGTTGCATGGTAGGCGGCTCCTGGGCGTTAGCTGAGGCCAGGCCCCCCTCGCTCCACTGCGCCGCCCTCCATGGCCCCCACCCACCGTGGCTCCCAGGTCATAGGCTATTGTCCTCGGTTTTTGGTTATCAGTCATCTTTAAGAAACCTGCTCACGAACTCTAGGAAGTGCAGTTTTTAACGTTCATGTCATGTGTCCAGGTTTGGGGGAGACCTGGTACCAGCGGCATGTCAGCCCTTTCCCGAAGTCATTCCCAGCGCAGGTCCCAGAATCTGACCCCAGGGGTCAGCGGCGTCCTCTCCCTCTTGCCAGCCGTGGGTGCTGGGCCAGCCCCCTCTCCAGGCACCCCGCCCCCGCCATTGCAAGGTTTGGAGTCTGGCACACAGTACGTGCACAAGAACTCCAGGAATGATGGTGGTTATCATTATTGTTAGGATTTCAACGTCCTGTCGCCGTGAGTCAGGCCTGCCTTCCAAGTCCTTCTGCACGCATGCGTGGCCCTGGCCAAGTGCACCCTCGGCCTCTTGGGTGCAGGTAGAACTAACTGGCAAATGAAGCCCACGAGGCTCTGATTGGAATCCTGCTGGGGAGTCACAGCCTCCAGGGGCGGCTGGAGGATGAGACTTAGAAAAGGAACGGGGTGCAAGCGGGGTGAGGGCCCGGCAGGGCCGGCAGGGATGGAACCTCCCGGCTTCCGCAGCGGGGCTTCAGCAGGAAGCTGCTGTGACTGCGGAGGCCCAAAGTCAAAGGCAACAGGGAAGAAACCAGAATGTTCGGGAGGAAACAGCCCCTGCGTTTAAGGCTAGGGGACACGAGGGGAGAGTGGGGTCCCCAGGACGTGGGACCTCAGAGGAGGAGCCAGGCCGGTGCCCGGCGCGCCGAAGGGCGTCCCGCACAGCTGCGGTTTGCCTGCTGTTGGGGGCTGAGGGGTGGAGGCCACGGGCTGGGCTGTAGGCTGGCACCGAGTGCGCCCGGTGAGGCCGGGAGCTGCGCTGGTCCTGTCCTCCGCTGCGGAAGCCACGCAGGCGGGACCGCAGTGCTTGTCCCCTCTCCCGCCTCCAGCCTCCAGTCACCCTTGGGTGCCTCCCCATTTCATAGCCGACAGGAAGTCAGCAGGGCAGGTCATCTGGGAAATGCCTCCCAGAGCAGGTGAAAGAGGGTGGGCTTGCTGCTGCCACAAAGGAAGGAAAGGCGCTGTGCAGCGTTGGAGGCAGCAGGAGATGCAGCCAAGGCCCCAGCGCAGGAGCAGCTGCTCCCTTTGTCCTGCGGCGCCTGGAGCCCGGCTCTCGGGTGCGCTGGGCCCGCGGCAGGCAGTGAGCTGGGGTCAGTCCCCTCGGTTGGCTGACCGAGTCCCGGTCAGCTGACTCTCATTCCCGGGAACACTCACGTGAGGCTGGACCCTCTCAAAACCGCAGGGAGTTTAGAGGCTGAAAGCCTGACCCCGTCCCCCAAAGAAAATGTCCCCCAAAGAATGACAGCCTCGTTTCCGACTGTGAGACGAGGCTGACTCTTCCCCACAGGGGATTCTGAGAATTCAGAGAAACTAGATGCCGCCGTGGCTGGCACATGGTAGGGGCTTACTGCTGGGTCTCCTGCGTGGGGGCTGCCCTGTGGATCGAGGCTGCCCGTCTGGCCAAAGGGCTCCCCTGCAGTTGAAATCTGTCACGTGCAATGACAAGACAACGGGCACATGCAGGCCCGCTGCGCACCCCGGTGCTCAGGGCGGGAGGAGCCCCGGACTGAACCCTGCTGTTGGGAGGAGCTCCTGGCTGCGCCCAGGGAACGGTTCCCCCCGGGGCGTCCTCTCCAGGTCCTCCGGCCACGGCCGTGAGGGACGGGCTGCTCTGTCGGGAGCTGCACTGTCCCCTGCGGCCCTGCTGAGTGTCGCAGACGTGGCTGCCAGCGCTGGTGTCCCCAGGTCCCCTGCCGAGCTGACAGCAGGTCCTTCTCCCCCCAGGCTACCCTCTTCACGCCCCCGAAGCCTATTTCCCATACTTCAAAAAGCACAACGTGACAGCCATTGTGAGGCTGAACAAGAAGATCTACGAGGCCAAGCGCTTCACGGACGCGGGCTTCGAGCACTACGACCTCTTCTTCATCGACGGCAGCACACCCAGCGACAACATCGTGCGCCGGTTCCTGAGCATCTGCGAGAACACGGAAGGGGCGGTCGCCGTGCACTGCAAAGGTGTGTTCCCACCCCGTCTGCAGGAGGCGCCAGCCTCAGCCCGCAAGCCACTTCCAACAGAACCCACTGGTGTCTTAGGGGACAAGTAATGACTTCTTTTGGTGTCAGAAAAGTGGGACACAAACCGATGGGAAAATCCCTTCCTAGAAAAGGTGGCGTGGACGTGGCTAAGCCGTGGCCGTGTGGCCTTTCCGAGGTCAGGTTCGCTGATGCCAGGCCCTCCACAAGAGGGGCCGTGTCTGTCAGCCGTGGTAGGGCACCTTTACGGAGGTACACGTGTCAAAAGCAAGGGAGGAACCCTCCCCCTCCTTTCCTTCCAGAGCTGGCTGTCTCCCTTCCGCCCCTCCACCCACGTGAGTTAATGCTCCTTTCGTGGCCCAGCAGCTACCCAGCCCGTTTCCCTCGGTTTCCCCACTGGTGTCTTCCTTGCCCCCTGCCAGGCAACGGCAGCATCCTGGGCCGGCCGGTGGGCTTATCTCTGAATGAACTGCTAGAGGGTCTTGTCGGTGAAGCTCCCATCTCCAGGGGCTGGTCCCAGAGAAGATGTAGGATGGCCGGAGTTGCGCGTAAAAAGTCATGAAATGAATTGTGTTTTGGCGTGACTCAGGGCTCAGAACAAACGCATGCTGTCTTTTCTTGGGCAGCCTTGCCCAGACGCCCCTGTAGACTCACCCGCCCCGCGGAAGGTATTTTACTGGGGTGCGGGACGTCAGAGAGAAGAAGGAATCCCTTTGGCCCGCCCCCGCCCCCCAGGCTCCCCGCTTGCAACTTTCCGGCGTGCCACTGGGGGGTGCTGTTCCCACGTCTAGTTTCCTGCTCCTGTCGCCGTAGGCTGTGCTGTTCTGTTCCAGCGCAGTGCAGCTGACTGACTTCTTCAGATGAGCTCTGCTTTGCTGCTGACAGCAATTAAAATACCGTTTTGTGGGCCCTTGTTTCTATGTTTAAGATTCGAGTGGGTGGAGGTACTTAGCTGAAGATGGGAGAGCAAGGGAAAGCTGCGCTTGCCTGAGCCCTCCTGGGGGGCACGTGGCCCAGAGTTTGAGGGGCTCCTGGTGCGGGGCTCATCCACCCGGACACCCCCCCTCCCTGTTGCTGAGCAGGATGGTGCCCTGACAGCCCCCTCCCTCTCGGGAAGGGCCCTCTTGCTCACTCATGGAGGGGTCTGTTTTCAGCTCCTCGCGGAGGGCAGTGGGGGAGCAGGCTTGTCCGGGCGGTCGGTGTGCACCCTTTGTTAGGGGTGGCCCGGGCCCCGGAAAAACGCCTGCGTGTCGTGTATTTCAAATATCAGTGGAATTTGAGAGCTGATGGGAACACAGCAGCAGCTGCCAGCTTTCGGGAGGAGATGCCCATGGGTGCTGTTTCGAAGTTTCTTTTCCTGCCCTGAACCTCAGTATTTTTGCCTGGGGTGAATGTGGCCTCATTTCTGAGTCCATCCATTCTGTGATGACCAAGTGGTATATTTTATCTGTGTGTCATGCCTCGGATCGACAGGTTCCAGGGAGAAGAAACGTGCAGCTTTTATAAAAGCTCAGCTTCTCCCTGGTAGCCTTCCTCACCTAACAAGCAGTGTGAAAACAAACCTTCTGGTGTTAAACATTCTCGTTACAGGCATTCCTCTCCATTATACTCTTGACCTGTGGAGGTCAACATATGTTTATTTTATAGTTCGCAGCTTTTTACATCTTTATTTAAAACTGGAGCCTTTTTTTTTTTTTTTAGCATTAAAACAATGTATTGCAGTTTTGGTACATTTCAGCCTTGAAGTGGCTTCTTAGCTGTGGGACTTCTGTGCAGGAGGTTCTCAGGCTGGTCTATTCTGTAAGTTAGTTGTCATTTTGGTGCGGTCGTGGGAGGTGGTGAGTCCAGCGTGGACTTACTCCACCATCTTGACCGGAAGTCCTAAAATCGGACCCTTTAGCACCGAGAACAGTTCTTGTCTAGGAAGGTCACATTTACCTGTGGGGACATCTTTTTGAGAGTATTTCACTTGCTTCCACTTACGCACATACGCAGGGTTCTTTTGTAAGGGTTCTACCTTCCATTTAATTACAGCTGTATTGCTTTTAATAGCATAGCTATCTGCTATAGGCCCATTAATTATTTTGACATCTGCCCTAATTAAATCAGCTTCATTTTCTGGGAATTCAAACAGCCTTGAGCATTTTAATAGCACTACAAGGAGGAGGCAGAGAGACTCCTATTCCATGTCACATGCACTGTGATGGCCGCCGGAAAGGAAATGGATACGTGGTGCCTGGGTGCCAAGTGCTATGTGGAGAGACAGCCTAGAAATTAATTTGCGGGGAATGGGTGAAATTTTATGACGATTCAGTGTCTCCTGGTCACCTTCTGGTTGATCAAACAGATGGCTATAAATTCCTGACATTTCTGGCACAAGCGATCATTTAAAACATGGCAGTGCTGGGATGTCCTGGTGTGTGGCTGACGTTCGACAGGGATTGCAGAAAACACCTGGAACGGTGGGTAAGACAGTCAGCATGGAACTCGGTATAAAGAGAATACTTTCCACCTTGCTGTGCTCGGGAGCCTGTGAATTAGGAATGCTTTAACAAATTGGTTCAAGTCTTTATAAAAACGGTGAAACGTCCCTGTTCTGCTGGATTGTGCTAAGGGCTCAGAGCACCTGCTTTTTATAGATGAAATTATAGACTCTTTTTGAAAGGGGGCAGCAACTTAAGTTTCAGAGAAACCTGAACATTTTCTGTACCACCTTTTTTATTTTGCATGTGTGTGTGTTAAGGGGCCTAGGAGGGACTCTGGCGGCCACCCACACAGGGAGGGGAGTGTGGGAGCCACTGCTGTCCCCACAGCGGCCACCTGAGGGACCCTGGACACCAACCGAGCCCTGGGCCGCTTGGCTCTGTTGTCAATGTGACACCTGGGGTCTCGGCAGACTTCCAGGGAGGGGACGTCTGCAGAATCAAAGACACATTTCTCTTCACACTCATGTTAGGAGAACCTCACTGAGGCCACGGTCAAACGACTCTTTCCTCGGACCTGCTGGTGTCGGATCCAAGGCCAAAGGGGCTTCGCATGAAAACTGGCCCCACAGACCCTCACCCAGTAACGGTGGAAACGGAGTACTGAGACAGGAGGGACATTTGTGGCCCTTGCATTTTCGGTCTGTGTCCCTCTCTTGCAGCTGGACTTGGGCGGACGGGCACGCTGATAGCCTGCTACGTCATGAAACATTACAGGTTCACGCATGCTGAGATCATCTCCTGGATCCGAATCTGCCGGCCGGGCTCCATCATTGGGCCCCAGCAGCACTTCCTGGAAGAGTAAGTCTGTTTCCCCCCATCGGGTTACATCCGGGTTCCTGGTCACCCCTGCCTCAGTTTCCCCGGGCTGCCTTAGCCGTGGCCATGTGAGAACAGTCAGAGCCTCCCATGGAGTCTTCATCAGGTACCTTCTGAAGATGCACTCGGCCCGCTGCACTGAAAGTCTGCGGTCAAGTGCATCGAGGGTGGGCTTCGGGCACCACAGCTCTCCCCCTTCACACCTGCACCATCCTGGCTGCGCCTTTCACCCCTGCTGAGCTCCTCTCTGCGCCACGTCCCCAAATAACAAGCCAGGAAGTAAGGTTATGAGGCAGCAGAGGTGGTCTTCCTTTATAGAGACTTAAGCAGTAACATTTAGGCTGTTTGCTCCGGTGTGAATCCCTACTGAGGTTGCGGGTATTCTTCTGGGAAAACTGAGCTGCAGGAGTGACTTCCTTGTGCAAGTGACATGTTGAAGTCAGTGACGACCAACCCTGGGTCAGGCCTTCCTGAAGGTGTCTCTTCAGCTGGGGCACAGGCCTCGCGGACCAGGGCCGTGTCTCGGAGCCACTGTGCAGCGTGTCCACATCGCCCATGGCTTTTCTGGGCTTTGCTTCTGCGAGACGAAAGCAGTGGGTTTTGAGCAGAGGAGCAATGTGATTTCTTACTATATGTATATACGCACATATGTGTATACATATATTACATATTACATATTACATATTACGTGTGTGTGCGTGTATATATATATATATATATATACACACTGTCTTAAAAATTTTCCCATAATTGTAGACTTTCAGGTGGTTGTAAGAAATAATAGAAAAGGTTCCTATGTGCCTTTTACCTTCTTTCCGTAAGGCTAACATCTTGCCTTACACCATAGGATAATATCAAAGTCAGGGTACTGACTACAGATACGCACGTTTCCGTCACTCCAGGAAGCCCTCGTGTTGCCCTTTGCCTTTTCGTAGCTGCACTTCCTTCCTGCCCCTCTGCCCTCTTCAGCCCCTGATGACGGCTGGTCGGTTCCCTTTATAGATTTCGTCATTTCAGGAGTGTTCTGTCTACGGAGTCACGGTGTCTGGAACCTCTCGGACTGTTCCTGTCTTTGGTCCACCTGCCTGTGGGCTCTGCCCCTCTGAGGGGAACAGTCCGCTGCGGCTGGTGTCACTGCCGGGTGTCCAGAGCCGGTGTGCAGCCCACGGG
Source organism: Noctilio leporinus (assembly GCA_004026585.1). Classification (NCBI taxonomy): domain Eukaryota; kingdom Metazoa; phylum Chordata; class Mammalia; order Chiroptera; family Noctilionidae; genus Noctilio; species Noctilio leporinus. Next base: position 24,843 of record PVIW01004920.1, read on the forward strand.
AGGCCTGCCCTTCAGACTTATGGACGTTTGGTAGGGTCCGTCTTTGAGAGTCAGTATTTTGTTTGGAGTGGAGCTTTGCTTTGGGAGCCGATGTTGGACTTGCAACTCCAGAACTGTGCAACCGTAGTGAGTTCTTCTAAGCCACTCCGTGTGTGGAAATTTGTTGCAGCGGCTTTGTGTCGGTGGGACACTCATCCTTCTGTGTAGACATTGTCCACCTGGGTTGCAAGTCAGTAAATATGGGCCACTGGAGCCACAGGTCCTCATGGGGACCTGGGTGTTCTGAACCTGTCTTACTCGTGGATTTGTACCTGGGAGTATTGGAAATGCAGGGATCTAAGATCCCTGTGCCATTTAAGGAAGACTGAGCTGTAGCAATGTGTCACATGACTCCTGTAAGGGGAGACTGGAGCCAAAGGGGATGGGAACTTGTCCCAGGGCCATAAGTCAGACTGAGGAGCTAGAGGTGGGGACTAGGGTGTTGGTGGGAATCAGCTGCAGGCATTGTAGACTGTCCAATGATAGATGAATAAGGAGGCATCAGTGGTGATGCAGAGACATAAATAAGTAATGTTTATCAGGAAAGAAATAAGAGGCTCGGGACAGTTTGTGATGGGTTTTCATCTGCCATCAGTGACCCCGCAGGTGAGGGGGTCTGTGAGTTCCAGGTGAGCAGTCAGTGCTTATTAGGGGTCGCCCAGCTGTGACTTTGGGAAAGCTGGCCTGTCACATCCAGCTCATCCTTGGACACCAGAGGGTGGCCAGGCGTTTGGTTTCTGGGTCCTGAAGAATCTTCCTCTTCCATTGCCGGCAGTAAGAGATGCTAGTTTATATCCCAGTGAATTGATGAATGAACAGAATCTCTCCTCTATGTTAGTGTGAAATTTCATATTCAGTTTTTTTTTCTAGGATATGAATCAAGCTGTTTGCAAAACAACCCTCAAGTGTGTTTTGCTTCTTGTACTTCAAGCTGGTGCTCTTAAGTGAAAAACTTAGGAGGCCAGCGCGGTCTACCAAACACCCTGTAGGTTCTCACAGTGATGCCCGACACCTCTTGTTACGGAAGCGAGCCTCAGCCCACTTCCCCAGGCGGCCCGTGGAAGGGCGCGTGGGACCAGCTGCTTTTGTGACCCTGCACGGGGCTGAGTCTTTGTGGAGTGGAGCTTCCATCTCAAAGGAAGTTTCCTTTCAGGAAGCAACAATTTTGTGGCAAAACTTTTTTATTTCTAAATCCATGAATCAGAAGTTCTTGCATTCTGCTTATTTTCATCCATGTGCAGCCAGCTGGGTATTTTTCAGCATTCTTATTTCGTTGTCAGTCTGCTGTGTTCTTCAAAATTGAAATACCTACAACCTTCTTGGGGGTTTCATTGAAGTCAGCGCAGTTTCTGATTCAGGAGGTGGGGTGGGACCTGAGACTCTGAATTTCTCATTAGCACCCAGGTGACACTGGTTGTCCACCCTCCCCCGTCATGTGACAAGGGGCTGCGGCTCCTCACTCTGCTTGTGTCAACTTGATGTCACTTCCAGTTTGGTACTGAGACCATTTGGTGAATCTCACCATTGAACTGAGTGACACCAGAAATTAATCAATTCAGCCAGTAGTTTTCACTTCAGGAAATTACCACAAAGAAGATGAAGAAAACCTGCTTAAGAAATGAAAAAATGCTTGAAACATGTCTAACAATAACAGCTTGAGTTTTTAATTATAATCAATTCCTGTTCCCTTACTTTTTTTTTTTTTTTTTTTTGATACGTGCATTAGGTCAAAGAAAGTGGACTAACATTTAAAAAATAATCTATGTTAAAGCTTTAAGACGTTATTCCTAAAATAGAAAAAAAAAGTAAGATTTAAAACATTTAAAAATAAAGCTAGACAATCTTGTGGTTTATTTATTAGAATAACAGGCACACGGCATAGGTTTGAGCTTGAACTGTATTTGACAGTTATGGTTTTTTTTTTAGATTTTATTTATTATTTTCAGAAAGAAGGGCAGGGAGCGGGAAAGGGAGGGAGAGAGACATCAGTGTATGGTTGCTTTTCACCTGCCTCCAGCCAAGGACCTGGCTGGAGACCTGGCTTGCAACCTGGTTATGTGCCCTTGCTAGGAATCCAACCAGCGACCTTTGGGTTCACAGGCCGGTGCCTTATCCACTAGGCCACCAGCCAGGGTGACAGTTAGATTTTAGCAGTAACACTCAATTACTACAAAATTGGAGATTGCTTTTTAATATTTTCTGTTGCATCATCTGATTCACTTGATGGTCACTTGGCATTGAATCTATTGGCTAAGAAAGAACAACATAAGATGTAGAGAAGACTTTTTGGTAATGGTGGCATCAGATATTTGTCTTTGAATACTCATGCCAGGTACTGAGAAGATTGAACAACATTTGTTTTGCTTCCTGTGTGAAAAGGGTTAATAATGCATCAGGTTTAGTAGTAAGAGTGTGTATTTTTGGCACAATACCAGTGATGCCGGCGCTCAGACGCAGGGGTTCCATACCTAAGTTAGATTTGGCTAGTTGACTCCTTTGGAATTTCGTGAATCATTTCTTTCCCTTCTAGCTACTTTTTCTTGTGTGCTCCAGAGTTAGGGGCCTTCCCCGACACTCTCATAGATTCTTTGAAAACTTCTTTCTATTAAATCTTCCATTTGTACAAAATGTGTTCCTTGCACTCCTGTCTCCTTCCACCTCCTGAGACTGCGTTCTGGTCCGTCTTCCTTCGCTATCAAGTTGGAGCCCGTCGTTAGCCCGGTCCTTTGCCCAGTCGCCGCCTGTTTCCAGGGCAGCCCGGGGGTGGTGGGCTAGGAGATGCCCGCCGGGCAGGCTGGCGCTCCAGTCACAGCAGAGGAGGCCCAGGTTGAGCTAGAAAGCAGGTGGGTTTCTATGCAAATGACCAAATGGTGGCTTTGGGTGGACACTGGGCCAGGGGCGGGTCCAGTCCAGGGGGAAGCGGTGAGGCGGGTGGAGGGGAGATGATGCGGAGCTACCTCTGGGCTGCGCTCAGGGGTGAGGGAGTGGAGGTCCCTTGCCCACTGGGGGAGGCGCACAGTGACCACCATGTTCTAGTTTTTAATTAATTAATAGTTCTATTACAGCGGTCCCATTGCTCTCCCCTGCCCCGCCCACCCCGTTGCCTCTCCCACAGTCCACCCCACCCTGTTGTCCATACACGTTTCACTTCTGTGAGAGCTGAGGCCCGGAAGGGCCAGGGTGAAAGCTGGAGTAGTTCCGCAATCAGTCGGAAGGGGTTTGCGTTTTCCTAAGAAGCCAACAGGAAACCAGCCCTGACACCTATTCGTTCACATGCAGGTTCTCATCAAGTCTCTCTGGTGATGGGACGATGGGTCTTTTAAATGGAGCAAGTGAAAGGGGTCACTGTAATTTCCATCTTCAGGTCAGCTGCCTTATCAGAGGTTTTATCTGATAACATTTGCAATTGGAAGTCTTTTCACGTGAAGCCTCAGACTTCTCGACCTGTTTTCACATCATGTTTTTCCCCTAAAGACCCTTAGAGGGTCTTCCCTTCAGTTTTTTTCAAGTTCTTTTCATTCCATCTCCACCCGCTCCCCCCACCCCAATCATCGCACTGTTGTCTGTGTCCGTGAGTTCTTACTTTTTCTCTTTTTGGCTCCATTCCACCCCCCACCCCCATCCCGAGCGCTCACCCCAAGGTGTCTCCTGCTCTCCATCTAGGACTCTGTCTCTGTTTTGCCTGTTAGTTCAGTTGGTTCATTAGTCCACAGATGGGTGAGATTATCTGGTGTTTGTCTTTCTCTGACTGGCTTATGTCACTGAGCATAATGCTGTCCAGGTGCATCCATGCTGTGGCAAAGGCTAACATTTCCTTCTCTTTTAAAGCTGAGTAGTAAAGCAGTATGGAGTTACTTTAAAAAAAATGACCCAGCGATTCCCCTTCTGGGCATTTAATCTAAGAAACCCAAAGCCCTAATTCAGAGGAACATCTGCACCCCACGTTCGCTGCAGTAGATGCGTGGACGAAGTAGCGATGGTGCCTTTCCCTTCAGTTTCGAGGTCAGATGGGACTTGTGCAGCGCGGCCTGCAGGCCACATCAAACCGCCTCCTTTCCCAAGTGTGCTGAGCAGCCCTTTCATCTCCGCCTTTCTTCAGCCTCCTTCCTTTTCAGAACAATCGATGTTCTTTGATGTCACTGTTTCTTCAAGCTCACACTGTCCTCCGTGTTTGGGAGCGCCCTTCACTGGCTCAGCCCCGCTCAGCTTTCTGGGTACGACTGGATTCTCAGAGAATTTGCCTCTGATGTCTTCACACGGAGTCAGCGGCCCCTTTTCCTGGGGCGCTCAGCAGGTGTTGTTCACGGGTCTTTAATACTGGATTTTGGATTTTTTTCTCATTCTAAACTGGGAACGTCTTGAGGGATAGGAAGTCTGTCTTATCTGTGCATCCCCATCCTTTCTCTGAGTTTCCCTTATCGAAAACTTTCACTGTCTTTGACAAAACTGAGTATTTTCTCCCTGTGAAATTATAGTTCTTTCTTCCTGGGAGTTTTGACCACAGGCCCAAGACATTCATCGGTAAACTTAACAGCTACACCCTGGCTGGCGTGGCTCAGTCTGCGAACCAAAGGGTTGTTGGTTCTAGTCCCAGTCAGGGCATATGCTTGGGTTTTGGGCCAGGTGCCTAGTTGGGGGCGCTTGAGAAGCAACCACACACTGATGTTTCTCCCCTGCTCTTTCTCCCTGAAAATAGATGAGTAAATAATCTTTCAAACACATTTAACAGTTATTTTTTGAACTGTTTCTACCTTGTCAAAAACTATGCCACGGACCCAAGATTCAAGCACAGGTAAAGGGGTGTGCTAGGCATTGTCTGTAAGTGGAAATAGCCTGGAAGAATAAAAAGCTAAAGCAGGATTTTTTTGAGGGTGCAGAGTTTCAGGAGGGCTTTTCCATGGCTTTATGAAGGTTCCCAGGAAGGAGAACGGTGAAAAGAGTTTGTTTTGAATACATATTTTTACAGCTGGAATGGAAAAGTGAAATATGATTGAGTAGTGATGCTAACCTCATCCATGTACATACCCTAGGCTCGGAAATGTTTCTCCGTGATCTGCTTCCAACAAGCAAAATAACCTGCCCTTACAGCACATAGACCCCACCACACTCCCTGGGTGAATGGGTGTCTGTAGATTTCTGGAATTCTAATTTTACTCATGTATTTAAAAATTCACCAGGCTTTTTGTTTTTACATCTCATCTCTTAGGAAACATGCTGCAATTAAACTAGTTTCACTTTTAGAATAATGTTGGAAATGGTAAGTTTGTCTTACATGCGGATAATTTATTTTATATCCAAAGCCTCAGAGATTGGATTGAAAAGTATTGCATTTTCCCTTTTGCTTTATTTGGAAAATACTGAAAAAGGAGCAAAAAGTAAAACAAAAACTCTCTAAAGCCCTGGCTGGTAGCACAGTGGATAAGGCGCCGGCCTGCGAACCCAAAGGTCTCAGGTTCGATTCCCCAGCCAGGGCACATAATCAGGTTGCAAACCAGGTCTCCAGTCAGGTCGGTGGCTGGAGGCAGGTGAAAGACAATCATACATGGATGTCTCTCTCCCTCTCTGCCTCTCTCCCTTCCCCTCTTTCTAAAAATAATGAAATAAAATCTTTAAAATTAAACCTTTTAATAAAAAAAACAAAAACTCTCTAATTTGAAAGTAGAATAGGATATTATATTTAAAGCAAAAGAAAGTTCCCCACCCTCTCCATATAGTCCCACCCATGCTGTTAACATCTCGGCATTTATTCTACTGACTCCTACAGGCAGTTCACAAATACTGTTGTTTGAAACCCGGTGGGCTCCTGCTACCCGCTACCTCTGTGATTGCCCCGGGCAGCGTTCCTTTTCCTGTTTCCTCCAGCTTTGTCCTGTTTGATCTTTATTTCCATCTTTTTATGTACTTACTTTTAAATCACTTATTTTCTGCAAAAGCACACAAGGCACATCATTCTAAAATAAAAGTCAAGCAGTGTCGACTTGACGACTTGACATGGTTGAGGACAAACTGTTTCCTTTGCTGCCCCTCTTTGGGGTAACTGGCTAATGGTTTGGTATCGATTCTTCTAGAAAGCTGTGCACTTTTTGTTGATGTAGTAACATTTTTTTAACAACCATGGGGTCCTGCTCTCCACGCCTGTCACAGTTTTGATTCATGTGTGCTGCTTGTCATGGGCTTTCTGTCTTGCACCAGTGCTGGTCTGTCCTGGCCTTTTGGGGGTACACCGTGTTTTGCAGCATCTGGCTGCCATCTTGGTGTCTCCCCTAGGTCGTGGGTGATGCTTTTTTTCTTTCCCAAAGGCCACTGCCATCGAGGCTGTAAGCCTTGCTTTCCAATGGTGACCCGCGTTTCCAGGTGCTCCCCAGAGGCAGTTTTTAGGTGACAGCTCCAACTAATGACAGTTCCTTCACCTACGTGTGTGAGTCCAGCTGACTCCAGCTGTTTTCACAGACAAATCGCATTGCTGCCTCTGACAGATCTTGCATTTGCTTTTTGAAAAACAAAGGGATTCGAAGTCTTAATTGCTGTGGAATTTGTTCGAGGCATCTGAGAATCTGTGGTAGTCAGCCCAGGGTGGGTCTCTGGACCTATGTCAGAAGACGGTTATTTGCATTTTATACAGAACTGGAACATACAGGGGCATCAGAAAGTGACTTTTACTTTTACGCTGAGATGTCGTATTTCTGTTTTGATTTGTAAATGTTTATCTGCAAGCCTTTTTGTTTGTGAGCCATTATCCTTCTGAGATGGTAGGAACTTATTTTACAGGTGGTTTTTGTTTTCTCTTCTTTTCCACAGAAAACAAGCCTCATTATGGGTCCAAGGAGACATTTTCCGATCCAAACTGAAAAATAGACCGTCCAGTGAAGGAAATATTAATAAAATTCTTTCTAGCTTGGATGATATGTCTATTGGTGGAAACTTATCCAAAATACAGAACCTGGAGAGATTTGGAGAGGTGAGTTTCCCCAGGGCGGGCCTGTGCCCCTGTGAGACTTGTGCTCTGCATTTGGTCATGCGTAATCAACGGAGCTGCCTTCTGCTCTGGGATGTGGGGATCACCAGAATTCGGGGTGTGGGGGCTTGTTCCTCTAAAGCAAGCATCGGAGCTAGGAAAGCAATAATCCTTAAAAAGCAGAGAGATGTAATTTAAGGAGCACAGTGATAAAGGAGGCTACTCTGGTTTGGAGAATATTTGCAAAAATGGAAATTAAAGAAACAGACTTTATTGGAAAATGGAAATAACTATCAAGAATAATTTTTTCTTTTTAATGTATGGTTGCCTTTCATCTGCCTCCAGCTACAGACCTGGCTAGAGACCTGGCTTGCAACCTGGTTATGTGCCCTGGCTGGGAATTGAACCTGCGACCTTTGGGTTCCCAGGCTGGCGCCTTATCCACTGCGCCCCCAGCCAGGGCCTAGAAGAAATATTTTAATGTGACAATTGAAGGGATAATTGATGCCATAAGTGGTTATGGGATGCCTCAGCTTCATTCTGATTTCTAAAGTAAGCCCAGGGCTGAGAACAACAGGGGGCCAAATTAAGGAAAAAATCGAGACTATTCTATGAGTAAACCATTCTCAGCAGTTGGCAAGGCCTGATTTAATCTTCATAACTAGCCAGTGATTCAGGCAACCTCATCTCTATTTTGTAGGAAAGAAATAGAAGAGTGGAGACTTCATACGCTTATGCTAGGAACATGATTCACTCCCCGGATATCTTTTCCAAATCCCCGTTTTTCCGACTACTCCCACTACCTCTGAATGAAAATGAAAGTGACTTACTAAGAACTAGTGGCAGGGGCCTTTTGGGAGCTAAAAGCCACCTTGAAATCGTTTGTTCTAGTCTAAGTCCCCTCTAGTGTGGATCAGAAATTGTGCCCTGCCCACGGTCAGAGTTGCCAGTCATAGGGCCACCTGGAGAATTGGGAGTCTAACTCCTAGTTTAGGTTTTCCTGTCAGAATATGCCTGATGCGTGGCTGATAAGCACCTGGTTTATAGAGATATTTTTATGTTCCTAAAAGAGAAAAAGAAAAATCGGTTTAAGCAGCGGATGTAGATTTACATTCTGTTAGGTGGCCAGTGGGCCCTGAGACTGGGGCCCCACCTGCCCTTGCGCAGCCCACCTGGCACCGTGGAAGGGTTTCATTCACCGAGAAAAACAACCAGAGGGCTTGAAGAGGAAGAATGACTTTTCTTCAGGGACACAGGAGGGGCTGCCGAAAGAACCCATTTTTCAACCCATGATGTGTTCTCTAGGACAGCCACTGACAAGTGGCCAATCCGTGGGTCATCATCTCTCCTGACAAAACTTAGATCTTACCCAAGGTCACCTTGAAGGTTCAGAGCCTTTGTTGACTCTTTCTTATCTCTGGGTGGTAGTCTGGCCTATTCAAAGCCAAAAGGATCTGAACTGACATTTTAATGTGATACTTAAGCTGAGGAGGAACAGTTTCCTGTTGGCCCGCACTTCTTTCCTGGGTTGTGTTCAAGTAAATAGGGCTTTGAGTGACATGTAAAATTTATTCATCTCTCTGGGGAGCATTTATCATGTAGGAAGAGAATTCTTTCTGTATCGTAGTCTGTATTAAATGAATATCTGGTGTTAGAACATTGCTTCCTGGTCATGTTGTCCATCCCAATTTGATGGGAATTTAAAATGAGTCAGTTTGGCCCTGGCTGGGTGGCTCAGGTGGTTGGAGCATCATCCTATACACCAAAGGGTTGCAGGTTCCATTCATTCCTGGTCTGGGCACATGCCGGGCTTGCGGGTTCTACCCTGGTTCAGATGTGTACAGGAGGCAACCCATTGATGTTTCTATTTCTCTCTGTCTCCCTATAATCAATAAACATGACCTTGGGTGAGGATTTAAAGGTAAAATAATAAAATAAGTCATTGTGACATGTGAGCATGTATTCACATTCCGGGTGGCCTCACTTCCTCTTCTGTTTTCCACATTCCCCTCCCTGCTTAATGAATTGCTTCAGTTCTAGCCATTCAGAAGTGCTATTATTTCTGAAATGAAGAAATTCAGAGCTACCAGGGAATGACGGTGTGGTTAGGATTGTCAATGGTGACATACAAGGCCTGGGATGGCTTCACGGTTCTGTGATATATGTAGGCAACCCTTCTAAGCCCATTTCTTGCCATGTTTATCTCCCGTGTGCAGAATGGGATGTGTCCTTGTTAGTTGAGCCTTCTGTAGGCTATCTGTGAATGATGCTGAATTCACAGTGCATCAACGTGATTAAAACATATACAGAGATCGTCTATAATCTATGAAGAAATCTACCTAAAACCAAATTATTCCTAATGACCTTTCTATGGAACATGCACTTTTTTTTCCAGAATAATTTAGAAGAAGATGAAGACGTGGAAATGAAAAATAGCATAACCCAGGGAGACAAACTACGTGCCTTAAAAAGTCAAAGGCAGCCCCGCTCCTCACCACCCTGTGCATTTCGGTAGGTCCATGTGTGATGCGGTTCCTTTCGTGGACAGGATAGTTAATCCTCCATTTTCAGTATCGTTATACAAGTACTAGTTTACCTCTCGTTTTTTGGTTTATTACTGGACTGTGTCATGTGTTTCTTATTTTGTCACTGTGGGGAGGAACTGAATTTTGGAAGCTTCTGGAAGGTCACTTCCGTACCTCAGTCTTGAAAATTCTACCTATAACTGCTCAGCAGTCAGCTGTCTGTGGAGTTCTGCGCCAAATGCCTTTTGGAATTTCGCTGCCCTCCTGTGTGTGTGTGTGTGTGGGGGGCAGTTCCTATGGCAACGTCCTCACAGGTGGACCAAGGCTTCTGTTTGGATCTTGATTGTGCAGAAAGGTACCGAGTGCCAGGCTTGGTGGGTCTCACTCCTTAGCCTTACCTTCCATTTTGGGGAATTGAATAATCAGTTTTCACCTGTGCCTGTGAAGCGGCAAGCCGTCTTGACGTTGCTGAAACCGCTCATCAGGATCAATTGATGGGATGACCCTTCTGACTGTAACCTTTGAAACCTGCTGATAGTTCAGATCAGGTTAAAATAAAGGCTTCTGGGTCCATGTCGGTCCCAAAATCTGAATATCTTCAATATACTTGATCGGAATGGTTGGGGTAACAAGTTCACAAAGCAGTAGGATGGGAGATGTCTGCTTTTCTCTGCCTTTTAAGTGGGACACCTGCAGGGCAGGAAGGATGTTTTGCCAGCGTGGTAAATGGCCCAGGCCCCCAGGAAGTGCTGTTTTCCCTTGTCCCCCGGGACACTGGGGTGCTGCAGTTGGGTGGGGGGCGGATCATGCCGCTCCCTGCGTTTTGTGTTTGGTGTCCTGGGCCGAGCAATCAAGGCTCCTGCAGCTGAGAGCTGAGTAACCATTTTTTTGCAACGAGAGATGTCCAGCAAGCTGGGTGCTTCGTGATGACCAACAGCTACCACTTCAAAGTGGGGAGCCGTGGGGAGCCGTGCTCTTCACGCAGCCACTGCTCTGGGCATGGAGCCGCGGCCCGTGCTTGACTAGGAGGTGCGGCTTCCCTGAGTTAACCCGAGAAGCGTGCCTCGCCCCCCACACTTGGGCTGGATGCGTGGGGTGGGAGAGGCTGGCTCCCCCCTGTTTGGATGGAGCTGATACTCCGCTGCCTCGGACAACACACGTAATGCAGGGGGCACGGTTAGTCTTCATCATGTACGTGGTCCGAGTCCGCGGAAGAAACTCAGGAGCGCTAATCCCTTTTAGTCACCAATTTTTCCCCTTCAAGTGCTAAGAAATGGCTTCCTATTGAATAAAATTCATGTCAAACATTTACATTAGAGTCTTAAGGAATGGTAAGGACAAGGAAGGGATGAGTCAGAATATAACTTGGCAAAGGAATAGGAAAAAGAAATGAGTGTTTCCATTCCAAGCTTAGAAGACTTGCTCCCGTAGGATTTATCTGTTTCTTTGCTTTTTCTTCTCAGGAATTTACTCATATTTTTGGAATTTAGTTTTTTTTAACAATATGGTACTGTCATCAAACATTTTTTTTTACCCTAAGTGGATGCAATACTGCCTTTTTTTTTTTTTTTTTTTTTTTTTTTTTTTTTTTTTTTTTTTTTTTTTTTTTTTTTTTTTTTTTTTTTTTTTTTTTTTTTTTTTTAAGGATTTTATTTATTGTTTCCAGAGAGAGGGGAAGGGAGAGAGGCAGAGAGGGAGAGAGACATCAATGTATGGCTGCCTTTGACTTGCCTCCAGCCATGGACCTGGCTGAAGACCTGGCTTGCAACCTGGTGATGTGCCCTGGCTGGGAATTGAACCAGTGACCTTTGGGTTCACAGACTGGCACCTTATCCACTGAGCCACCAGCCAGGGTGCCTTTTTTTTTTTTTTTTAAAAGATTTTATCCATTATTTTTAGAGAGCCAGGAAGGGATAGAGGCAGAAAGGGAGAGAGACACCAATGCACAGCTACCCTCCACCCGCCTCTAGCCATAGACCTGGCCAGAGGCCTGACCTGCAACCTGATTACATACCTTGGCTGGGAATCAAACCAGCGACCCTCAGTTCACAGATTGGCACCCCATCTACTGTGCCACCAGCCAGGGCTTGCCTTCTGATTAAAAAGCAATTTGCTATAAATGGAATTTAAGATGAAACAGAATCACTAACGTAAATGTCCTGCTGGCTCTAGGATTTATGTATAAAAGTGCAGAAAGATCCCTATCCAGTTGCAATGTCCTCCCTTTTGCCAATGTGGTGACTCCGTATGGTGCCTTCTGGCCTTTGCTGGACTGTGAACCCACTGGCACCTGAGCATCTCTCTCTGCTTTTTGTAGGTTGGATGACATTAAAGGACACCCGAGGGCCATGTCCCAGACATTCAGGTACTGTGACTGAGGTCCCGTTTCTAGAACCTTGCATCGTGCTCCCTTTTAGATACATCGATGGAGATAAAGTGTGCACAGCGTTTCTTGTTCTAACATGCTGTCCTGTTCTTTCCTTCCTGTGCGAGCCAGTGCTCTTTTCCGTGCTGCCCAGGGGGAGTAGCCTTGTCTTCCTGAGCTGCACGCGGCTGTGCGGCTGGGACAGGGACCCCGTGTCCACACGTGCGGGGGCTCCGATGTTTGCTGGCACAGTTCTTCCAGTTTGCCTTGAATTTATAACACATCTATTTTTCTTCCTTCCTATTTTGCATGTGTTCGCTGCCCTCCTTTATTTTCTAGCTTTTTTCTTCTCTGTCCTCCATTTTGGAGAGGAAACGGTAGTGTTTTTCTCTGGGAAATGTCCCCTGAACACTCCCTGCTCGTATGGGGCCACCAGGGGGATGGGGTCCAGCGGAGGGCTTGGTGAGGGCAGGAGGGATGTTCGACCGAACCCGTGGACGAGAGGGAGAGAGAGCTGGTTCACGCCTCACCTCTCACTGAGCCCCGGGGTTAGGGGTGCCTAGGGGAGTCCTGGGCGGACCCCGACTTCTGCAGAAGCTGGAGCTGCCCCTTCATACCACGTTCCTGGAATTGTTGTCTCAGAGGCTGGCCGGGTTGTGGCCGCTGTTTGGAGGGAGGATGATGGGGGGCGCCATAGGAAAACAGGCTTTTCTGCAGGGCTGGCGTTGAAACCACGCCTGGGCCCCGCCTGCCGGATGTGGAGTCTGTTTCCCCCCCTCGGCCGCTCGGGCACCTCACCTGAGCATGGCCCCCGGGGCTTGAAATGGGAGACGGTCCTTCACTTCCGGTGGACCTTCCGTCAAGGGAAACAGGCAGCGAAATGAGGCGTAGAAGCGACACTTTCTATGGAAAGATAGGATGAGACAGGGCCCCGCCCGGCAGGCTCAGGAAGGGCTGTGCGAGGTGCCGCGGGCCTGGCGGTGGAAGGAGAGGTGACCGGAGGGAGTCAGGCGGAGGAGGCACGGGTGGAGCGGGCGCCGGGCGGGACAAACACATGAATGCAGGCCGGGGGCGCGCGGCACTTTGTGCAGCAGGAGCACAGGCGGCCGGAGGGGACGTGAGGGTCCTCGCACCTGCTCATCGAGGGACGCCAGGTGTTGGAGGCCATCCCAGCCGAGGAGGTGAGGTCGTGTGGGCATCCAGGAAAGATTCAGACGTTTAAGCAGCTAAGCAGCATCGATAGACGGTTTAGGTTTTGAGATGCTGGAGGCTGGTCAGGACCGGAGCTTTAAGGAATGAGATGAAAAGATGCAGCAGCCGTCAAGGATAAGGTCCAGCCGGCGCCTCACCGAGGGCAGCTGCTGGTGGAAAGGGGAGGGCAGATGGGAAATGCAAGGGCACGAGGCAGGACCGCCAGCAGCAAGGAAGGGGAGTGACCAAGGACGCGGAATCGTCGTGAAGGGCAGGGCTTGGGGGCCTGGGCTGGACCCCGGCTCTGCCACTTGCTCCGAGTGACTCTGAACATGGGGCATCTCCGCTGGGCCCCGTGTCCGCGCCCACACAGGTCTTCGCGGCCACCTGGCTGAGCCCAGCTGGCCTCCTCAAGGATCTCGGACGCCCTCGTGGCAGAGCCGCTGTCCCAGTCTGGCTGCTGTGCCACAGGACAGGGCCTGCCGTGACCTCCTCCATGCTTCCCAGTTTCTCTCGTCCTGGGCGATGGCTGGATGTCCGATGACACGGCTTTGCCCACGTTTTCCCCCGAAGGTTGACTCCGTCCCCGCAAGGTTCAGCATCGACTCTGAGGCCCTCGAAAGTGGCTTCTTCTCCATCAGCGACAGCCAAGAGGATCAGCAGAGGCTCCCTGTCCTCAGGCGCCAGTACCAGGAGGTAATCTTCTCCCCTCTTCCAGGGCCCGGCGGGAGGGAGAGGAAGCCAGCGTGGCCTGGGGTGGAGATGGCCACAGGAGGGACCAGGGGAAGCGGGAGACCACGCAAGGCTCTGTGACCTCCGGGCCTCTGCCCCCGTCTTGAATTGTAGGGGACAAGGCCACGAGGGCATGGTCTACAGCATGTTTTCCTCCTAACTGGAGAACGGAGTTGAGTGCCAAGTAGTAAGCCTGCCTCTGATGGTCATTCCCCCCCGGGTGCTGGGCCGAGCCAAGGTGGGCAGACGGTTCATGTCCTGCGATCAAATGGGTATGAGCCAAATGTCATGCTCCTCACTCTCTGCTGACGTGTTTCCTTCCTTCCTGCCTCAAGGGTCTAGTTCAAACCTCTGGTCTCAGGGTGTTCGGCCGCACCTCGGGCCTCGGGTGCGCTGCTTTGGGCAGGGAGTTAACGTGTCTACCGCACTGTAGGCCCCTGTAACGGAGCCCTGTGGTCCCCACTCGCACCGGCCAGCACCGTCCTCGTCACCGGCCCGCGCTGTGGTGTGTGTGGTGGACGCAGGCACTGGTGCCCACGGCCGTCTCTGTTTCCCACCAGCTTCTCCATCAACTCCCGGCTGGCCAGCTCGCTCGGGAACCTGAACGCCACTGCGGACGACCCAGACAACAGGAAGCTTTCACCCGCCAAGGCCACCTTCGGAACCAGCGCCTTCACCAGCCTCCTCAACGGCAGCTCCCTGCCGCCGGCCCGGAACCACCCCGAGTTCAACAACAACCAGCACAGCCGCAGCGCCCCCAGCAGCCAGCCTGCGGGCCCCCCGGGGGCCCAGACCCAGGAGCCGGCTGCCGTCACCGCGGTCCCCGCCCCCGCCGCCCTGCGACCTTCCTACCCCAGCCTGTCCTCCTCCGCCACCAGGTTCCTGAGCCGCTCCATCCCCGTAAGTCCGCAGACGCCACCTCTTGGCCCTCAGAACCCTGATCACAACTTCGGTGCCTCTCCGTCCTCACCCAGGCTGCCACCCAAGAAATTCAGCAGCACCAAGGAGGGCTTCTGACCCCCCTTTGGGCTGTGACCTGTCTCGGCACGCCCATTCCACCAGCCCCTCTCCAAGTAAACGCCCAGTTTCCACCGGGCTCGTTCCTCCTCCTGTCTCTTCTGCCCCCACCACGGCTAGCCAGGTGGCCTCTCTGAGAAGGGACCCGCTTCCGTTCCCTTCATCACACCTGACCCAAGTGCGTTCTGCTGGGTGTTCAAGCCCCTGGGCAGCTGTGCCGCAGCAGCGGCTGGGGCGGGGCACCGAACAAACAAGAGCTTCTCCGAGCCCACGACCTTAGGCCCCTGGAGGTTCGCCCCCGCAGGGAACTGGCCCAGAATTAATTCAGGGTCCAGGAAGGCTCATGGAGGTAGTCGCCGGGGGTGTAGGGTGGGAGGCACCGTGTCAGGAAGACATCCCAGTGCGCTGCCCTCCCCTAGGGATGGTTGAATGCTTTCCTAGCGCAGCTGACCCACGAGCTGTGGGCTCAGGGCACCTGGCTGTTTCAGGGTGAGTGCGCCCCACTCCGTCTGGTCGTCCCCCACCCCGTCCCATCATGGACTCAGGTGCCTCAGAGGGGTGGAGAGCTCTGGGAACCTGAGTTCTGATTCGTGAGGACAGGAAAGGAAGGAAGATTGCACACAGATTGAGGGGCCATCCTGATCCCCGGGGGCCTCGAATAGTATTGGGGCCACCTCGTGTCCACCGCTCCGCAGACATCTATTTCCTCTGCACCATCCAGGGAGAGGCTGGTGTCTGCAGGTGGGGAGGGAACACGCTGGTGGCAGTGTCCTATCACGCCTGCTCTGCGAGGGGTGGCCCAGGTGTGACTGAGTGGGACCCACTTCCCTCAGCTGGCAGATTAGAAACCACGTTGCTAACATGAGGATGCAGTGTGCACGTGTGTGTTTGCATATGCGTGTGCACGTGTGGGTAGGATTCATGGCCATGCCCACCTCTGTGTCAGGCCTCTTTCAAAGTTTTTTTCCCTCTATCCACACACAGTCCTTTTCTGGCTCATAGAATTTCCCGTCTGAAACGTTATTTTAGATTCCTGCATAGATTAGGGACCCAGGCAATGGCCAGCTCACCCCACCCCTTCGTTCAACTCATCCCACGATGTTATCGGTGTCAATAAAACGTAAATCCTGGTAACTGTGGGTTAGATGGGAGATGACCATGTGTTTATGTTCTTGTAACCAGGTTTGAAGGTCATATAATGGAGGCCGTTGATACTTCCCCTGTCGGGAGGGAGGAGCATCCACCTCGCCCCTTTTAGAGAAGGTGTTGGGTGCAGAGCTGTGTCGCTGCGTGAATTCCTGGCGGGTCTCGCCGTGGAAGGTCCCGTGCTGCCTGCATTTGTAGCTGAAAACCAGAAGCCTTGGTGGCACCACAGTGACAGTCCCCGCTTTTCTCCCTACGGGGGAAACTCTTCACAGAATTGTGGAGCCTCGGCCCGCCACATTTACACCACTTAATTTTGGGTCCAATCCACACTTTCTTAGTTTTCTGCTCCTCCCCCCCGTTTCTGGCCTGAGTAATTTTTCCAATAATGAAATGTAAAGTAACGGTCTGTGTGTGGAGGCTGCTGGCTCGCTCTTTCGCGTCTTGAATTTGTCATTTGATTGCTAAAAGAAAAGAAAAAGCATTTTAAGTAGAGTGGCTGGCCAGCGAGGCGCATTTTCCTCTCTCCGGCCCCCCCTGGAAGCCGGTCACTGGCTCTCCCTCCTTTGTCTTTGCGTGAAAAGCCCCGTCTCTCTGGAGAGGGAAGGCTCCCGGCCTGCCCCTGCTGGCTTGCAGGAGAAAGTCCAAGTTCAGGTGGAAACCCCCCTTTGACTCAGCATCAAGTGGGGGCCGGTTTTCTCCTGCCAGCCCGGTGCAGCTTTCTGACTGCCGTGGGCATCTGGTCCAAAGAGTACCGCCCTTCGTTCTGGCGCTTCTGAAGGTGGCGACGTGCGGCCCTTGAAAAACGAGGTGCAAGGCAGTTGGCAGTGTTTTCAGTCCTCAGGTAGAGCCCAGGGTCTCTATGGCAGTGCCTCCCCGGCGCCTTCAAGAAAGACCCAGAAACTCCAGGGCGGGGTGACGGGCGTTCGGAGGCAGGGCGTCTCGTGCTTTAAAAGCTGCAATTAGCCTCTTTTGAAAGCTTGCCTTTTCTCTCATTCTCTGCAGCAGCTCAGCCCCCGGAAAAATGTAAAAATGATTTCCCTGCTCTGTCATTAAGTGCTTTGGCACAGAAAAGGGGGCAGATGTTAAGGAGCCCTCTGGCTGGGCCAGGGTGCGCAGGCCCAGGGCTGGTCTCGAGGTTGGCCGGCCCGGAGCGAGGGGCAAGGCTGCCCCTCCGGTGCTGACCCCCTCACCGCGAGCCACCACGGCTCCCTCCCCGGCTTTCAGAGGCGGTTTTGAAGGCTTGGGAATGAGGCCCGTGATGAGGGAGTGGGTGGGGGGAAGTATTTTATTCAGTTGAGATCGCTCGAGGTACCTGTCTTGCATAGTTGAGCTGTCTTATTTTTAAGAGGCTTCCCACTGAGTTGGGGGCACGGCCGCGCTGTCCTTACCTGACCCCGGGAGCCTCTCTCCTGCCAGGTGCCCTGTGATCGCCCGCCCGCCTGCAGCCAGCGTGGACTGTGGGCCGGCGCCTCGGGCCGGGATGTGAAACCAGGTGATTTGAGAGCAGGGGCTGCTGAGCACCACGTTGCGTCCATGCCGTGGCAGGTGTTTAAAAAGGAGGGGCGACCTCAAGGAGGGTGGGGTGACTGCTTCGTTGGGCTTTGGGGGACCAGTCGGAGCCTGCTGGGAATCCGGGGACCAAAAGAGGAAGAGGAGGAGCGGCTGTTTCGGGAGCGGCGGGGGCAGACGCAGCCCCAGTCCGGCAGTAACGGGCTTACCTTCTGGAGACCGTGGTTCGAATCCCGTCTCTGCCACTTGCCTCGTCCATTGGCGAGGCCGTTCACCTCTCCGCAGTGGGAGTAATAATGATGATATTGATGATGATGATGATCTGATGAGGACGGCGCAGCTGGTCGTGGGGTGACAGCGCTTGGTAGAGACCCTGAAGGTGGGGGCACCAGCCTGAGCCCGACCTGCTGCTGTCCCCAGGCCCCACCGCTGCCGGTACCCCTGGGTAAATGCTGTGCTGTTCTGTTTTAACGCCTACCACAGAACCGGTACCGTCAAATAATCCTATATGACCAGTAGCTCTACTGTATTTTCATCATGAAATTTTAAGTGACAGACTTATTTTTGGAAATGAGAATTCCACAGGGAAAACTTGGAGCAAGATAGGTGCCCCTGGAGGTCTCGAAGTCTCTCCCAGGCCACCCCTGGCTTCTCTGAGGCCAGTCCGATGGTTTCTGGTTAGTTCTTGTTTTTCTCAGTCTTCCCGCAGCATGTGACAATACTGACCCCCGGTTTCCCTGTTCCTTTTGTTCCTTTAGACTTTGGGAATCTTAGTTGCCCATTTTTTTCTTTCCCCTGTTAAGTCATGAGCTGTTGGTCTTCCTCCACTGCCCCTGCCCGATTTTTCCCGAGGCTGGGCACGTCCTCTGAAACTGCGGCTGCCCCTCCCACATGCATCCAGCCCCCACGTGCGCCAGTTCCCGCTCCAAACTGTCCATGTTGGTTCCCCATTCTCCCCCCTGCCACCGAGATGGAGGTCTCGGACTATGGAATGGCCTCACGTCTCCCTCACTACCATCTCTCCCTGCTGCCGTGTTAGATATCTCAGGCCCTGATGACTTCATTCCTGGCCCAGAATCATGCAGCATGTCCTCTTGGCCTACAGTGTCCCCTGGGGGCTGTCCGCCCACCCTGGCCACACGCATCGCCTCCTGGGCCCTTCCTGCCACCCCGCCTCCTGCCCATGTTGCTCTCAGCCACTTGTCCCCGACTCTCTGTGTCTCTCCTGGATGGCTTTTCTCAGGTTCCACAGTGTCCTAGGGCCCTAATAAATAGTCACTGAATTAAAGGCTGGGTAACACATCGAGGTCCACGAATGGGAAGTGAGCCGGGGAGGTTACTCAGGGGATTGTGAACTAGTTCGCCTCTGAAATGCTCAGGGAAAACAAAGATTTCAGCTTTCACTTCAATATCGAGTTATCTCTGAGCGTTAATGAGTTTATTTTTCCTAAGAGAAAATAAACTTTACTTGAAAAATTTACATGTAACTTTGGTGTGCAGCCGAACATGGCGTGGTGTGGCATGGTGTGGTGTGGTGTGGCGTGGCATGGCGTGGCATGGTGTGACGTGGCGTGGCGTGGCGACAGTGCCGGGTTGGGTGTCAGCCACCTGCCATCGAACCGCTGCACTCTCAGCAGTGGCGGGAAAGCACAGGTTCAGCTCCCCCAGAGGGAAAAAGGAATCTGTTGAAAAGTTATGTAGGAAGGTGAGAGGATATTTTATGTAGCATTTTTATGAAACCAAATTGGCTTGATCTTGGGGCCCTTGCAATGCTGAGGAAACACTGGAGAAAAACGTATACATGTCTTTTGGACTGATTGTGTGCTTTTACGTTTCTCCTAGCTTTCCCAGAGAGGTGTTACTATAGTAGCAAAGGCAAACACATTTGGAAAGAGTATCAACCCACGCCTTTTGTATGTTGTTAACTTAGAAGCAACTGAAAAACTAGAAACCCTCCCTCCCAGGAACCAGAAGGAGACGGGCACTCGAGGCGGCTACAGAGAAGCCATTTCCCCCAGCCCTCATTAAATCTGAAAACACTGCAGTTGAACATAAAATAAGATACCGTATTACCAAACATGCACTTCCTCCCCTTTAATTACTTATGCCATTAAAACAATTTTTAAGGTAATTTTTGCCTCTGTAGATAGAACTCCAACCAAGGGGAACGAGTGAACTATTTTTTTCTTCTTCCTTAAGGGACCGGGAGAAATGGGGAACTGCAGGAAAAAGAAAAAAGTCAGTATGGCAGAAGTACACCGTGGCTTTGTGTCAGGATGTTGACCTGGTAGGAAAGGAACATTCTGGGTCACAAGGTCCTTGGGCTCAAAGTACTTGCATGTGAAGGTAGCATTTCATTCATATGCTGGCAGACCTTAAACCTTCTTCCTTCCTTACCAGTTTCTGTTTTTGATAGCCGTCTTAGAGTTTTACTGATTAACCATCCGTCAGTATTTGTATCTACAGTGATTAGATGTTTTTCTCCCATGGTTAGGTAACTGGGCTGTTTAAGAAAGAAACACCCCCAGAATAGCTACATTTTTCAAGTCACTACCCACAGCTGCCAACACAGATGAGCAGCAGCAGGCTCCCGGAACAGAACAGATTGTCCCGATCGCCTCACCTGGTGCTTCGTTTATGTCAGATCCAGGGGCTCTCCGGAACAAGGCTTCTTGCTGGAAGCTTCTCTTTTGATGTAACAGTTCTGGGAGCTGCAAGTGAAGCTAACTGCACTCCTATTTTGCAGGCGGAACATGGCTGTAGTATTAATTTTATGGAACGCGTACCCTACAAATACCATGTGTTCATGATGAACTTGTCCTGGTCTTGACTCATTTAACCCTCTTGAGTTTACTGGTCACCTAAAATCGAATATTCAATTAGAATAATTAAAATCTCTTGATTATATAAAGAAGTGCTACTTTGGGTCTCACTATCTTCATTTTCTGCCATTGCTGGCCTCCCTACTTTTTAATATATATATATGTGTGTGTGTGTATATATATATATACACACACACACATATATATATATATATTTTTTTTTTATTGTAAGAGAAAGTTTATTTAGAAAGTCACGGAGGTAGAAGTGAGTCATGAAAGAAGTAAGTCAGCTGGGCTGTATGGACTCAGCAAACAGGTTACAGAGGCACAAATAAAATGGGATCTTTGGAGCTGAGGAGAAGGCGAAGGGGATGCACCTGGGGGGAAGAAGAGAAGAGGGGACAAAAGTGAAGGTGTACTCCAGTGAGAGAGAGGGTGTGGGGAAGGTGTGGGCATGGGGGAGAGAGAGGGAGGGAGGGAGGGAGGGAGGGAGGGAGGGGAAGAGGGAGAGGGAGAGGGGGAGAGAGACAGAGAGAGAGAGAGCTGGTTCCTCTATTTTTAAAAGCATTTAAGAGGCATTAGGTACTAGTTCTTATGGTCATGATACAAAAAATTGGCAAAGCATAATGAAAACTTAAATCAGAATACTTAATCATGCATGTTTTTATAAAGAAAATTTATTTTCAGAATCTCCTGAAAATTATTTTGGATTGTCATATGGAACATCATTTTAATTGTACATATCTCCTCTACAGCAATAAATATGACATTACTTTGTGCAATTTCCTCGCTCACGTGGGATTGTGGCAGACTTGGGTTATTGTTTTGCTGCCAGGGTGGTAGCGAATGCTCCACGGGCCACGTAAGTGAGCGCAGGACAAGTGTCCATGTCTGCAGGCTTTATCCTGGGGTGGCGAGAATGGGGCTCTGCAGCTCCCAGCTCCACAACACTCTGGGCACGAGATCTTAGGCAAGAAGTTACATACATATATATATATATATATATATATATATATATATATATATATATATATAAAATTTCCTGATCTGTGCCTCAGTTTATGCATCTGTAAAAGGAGTTCTCTGGAGCATTGGCTGAATTAATTGATATGTATAAAATGTTGAGAATTAGGCCTGATGTATTGAATGTACTCAGTATCTATAACAGAATAATTAACCTGTTACATAATATATCTAGTTTATTAAGAATTCCAAGCCCTGGCTGGTGGCCCAGTGAATAGGTGCTGGCCTGGGAACCCAAAGGTCGCTGGTTTGGTTCCCAGTCAGGGCACATAACCAGGTTGCAAGCCAGGTCTCCAGGTGAAAGGCAACCATATATGGGTATTTCTCTCCTCTTCCTCCCTCCCTGCCCTTCTTTCTGAAAATAATGAATGAAATCTTAAAAAAAAAAAAAAAAAAAAAGAATTCCAGATAGTTGGATTTCCATTAGTGGATTTTTGAATAATAAAATCAGCAGCAACAAGGATATTGCTTATGGAGTACAAATTAGCTGTACGTTTTTACTGTGGAAGTTCAAAATGCTACTGGCTCTTGGGTTTTCTGGAATGTTAGGGACTTGAGGACGCAGCAACTTGGAATGTAAATAAACCAGGGGCCCAGCACAGCCCTGTCCCGTAAGCTCATGGTATCCGAAATCTAAATATCAGAATATTGCTGTGGCCTCTTCAGTGACAAGGCCCTGCAACATTAGTAATGATTTTTTAAAGTGAATAGGCCTGGTGGACCCTAACAGTTCTCTTTCTTCCCAAAACCGTGCCCATGTATGTTTTTATTTCTGGAACTTTGGTTGTACTTTGCCGTGCCGGTGCCTGGGTTCACTGTGGGCGCTCAGTAAGGCTGAGGAAACGGACCTGCGTGCCAGATGGAGGCCCTTCTTCGGCCAGGTCCCCAGAGCCTGCAGGCAGCTTGTTAGGGAGCTTGGTGGCAGTTGGGTGGGAGGCAAAGGAAATGGTAGGGGTTGTGATAAGCTCTATCTAAAGGCTGGATTCCACACCAGCTGGAGGTCAGGACCTCTGCCGCAAGGGAGGAAAGCTTCTGTCCTGTGCCCACACGGGAGACAGAACCCTTCAGGTTATTGATCTGAGGCTGTGCTGGTATCGCAGATCCATAAAACAAGTGACCATGTGTATGCACATGTACTGATCTCCTACGTATTGATGCACATGTAGAACACTTGGCCCTGAAGGGAAGTTAGTAGAACAGCTGTCACTGGTCCTGGTATCTGTTCATTGGCTTTATCCCTATTTATTGAGAAGCGATGGGGCGCTGGATGGGGAACTTTATCATCAGTGGTAACGTGAACAACTTTTCCAATCAGAACAGAAGCCAAAGTCAGCCAGTCCCACGAAAGCACTGGGGGTGTCCTCATGTGACAATCTTGTGCCTGGGGCCACCTGGCCCTGCCCTCTCCCTCCTTCAACGAAGCTGGGGAACAGCAGCTAGAGAAATGCTCATCCACTGTTAACTCTCTTTGCGGGGATGACAACCTCACTGAGCATTTTGCTGCCTGGACCAGTGTCCTGGGGCTTTCTCGGAGCCTGACCTCCTTCCTCCTCTCTGGGTGGTCAGGTGTGTGTACATGTGCCCTGGTTCCTGGGTGTCTCCCCCGCTTGGAAGCCTGGGCACAAACTGCACGCAGTAAGGAGACTGGTCAGCTCTTTTCCGTTCTTTCCGGGAGCTCCTGGCTCTCACCTCAACCTTGAAACTTGCAGTCTAGAGAGCCCTGTCCCCCAAAGGTCCCCCAGCTGTCCCCACCCACCCCTTGCCTGACCTTTGGCTCGGGCATAGTGTGTGGCTGCTGTCGTTTCATGCTGACAGCTTTGTCTTTCCATTGCACATCCGTGTGAGTGTGGCGTTAGCCCTCCAAGGGCGCCAGGACGGTACCTTTTAGACTCATGGTGTCGATAGAGACTTAGTATAGTAAGTAGCTGTTGATAGAAAAGTCCGGGATTTTGAAGCTGAACAAAGAGAGTTTGGATCCATCCGTTAAATTATTTGCAAAATGGACAGATTCCTTTTTCCAGATCCCTGTGCCATCAACAGAACGGCCCCGTCTCGGCCGTGATAAGGCCCCATCGTAAACTGCTGCAGACCAGGGTGAAAAATAAATATTGAGGGGGGAGCAAGGGTGTGTGATAACAAATCCAGTAAATTTTGTCACTGTTCAATGGATCTGTGTTTCTTCTTTCTAACTGCTGTTGGCTGCTTAGAGATGACCGTTAGGCATGTTTTCCCTGCCCCTCAGTTTTCTGGTTTGTGTCCACTGTCAGTGCATTCTGATGGCATAGCCCAACATGTTCCTTTTATATGTTATTATCCTGGATAATAAGGGTGAGCCTTGTATTGTTATCTCTTTTGGAAATTTGGCCACTGATTTATATGGCTGTCGGAATCTTCTGCACAAATGCTTTTGGGTCTTAAGGTCAGATTTTAGAGCCAAGGGTTTGTGAGAGACTTACTAAATTCTCCCATTCTTAAGGAAGTTCCTTGAGGGCCCTGGCTGGTAGCACAGTGGATAAGGTGCTGGCCTGTGAACCCAAGGTCGCAGGTTCGATTCCCCAACCA
Source organism: Noctilio leporinus (assembly GCA_004026585.1). Classification (NCBI taxonomy): domain Eukaryota; kingdom Metazoa; phylum Chordata; class Mammalia; order Chiroptera; family Noctilionidae; genus Noctilio; species Noctilio leporinus. The sequence continues at coordinate 48,729 of PVIW01004920.1, forward strand.
GGGCACATAACCAGGTTGCAAGCCAGGTCTCCAGTCAGATCTGTGGCTGGAAGCAGGTGAAAAGCAACCATACATTGATGTCTCTCTCCCTCTCTGCCTCTCTCCCTTCCCCTCTTTCTAAAAATAATGAAATAAAATCTTTAAAAAAAAAAAAAAGGAAGGAAGTTCCTTGAATGACTGCTAATTCTGCTGCATTCGATGCATTAACATTCATATGATATGTATTGAATTACACTCAAAAGGATATAAATTCTTAAAGTATAGTCTAGTCATCTTCAGTTTAGTGACAGACATCATTTAACATCTTTGAGTAAAATTCAATATTAGTGCACAAAAAGCATGGAAGCGGATTTAGTGCTACTCCCCAATTTTCAAATAATACTTAGCCCTTTAAAACAAACCTTTCTTGCAGTCACTTTTGCCATCGACTGTTCACTCTTCACCAATGCTTTGTTCCCTTCTTTTTTCTTCTTCTTCTTAGTTTATTTATTTATCTTTGGTCAGATAGACCCAGGCTGCCTTGTGTGGAAGGAAGAGGTGGGATGTGCTAGGAGTTCTACGTGGGATGGAATTTAACCTCACTTTATGTCTCTCCCTTGCACAGTCCCTTCAGTCTGAGTTTGTTCAATACTAAGGCGTTGCCACTCCGCGGGGAGTCGCTCTTAGACGCAGCGGGACGAGTGAGGCAGAGAGAGCACTTCTGGCCGGAGGACCGACCGGCTGCCTCCCCACCTAAGTCCCAGCCAGCACTAAGACCTTCAGGAACGCGAGGCCGGACAGCTCCGGTCCATGACTACTGTCAGTGCACTGAGACTCTGTTCGTCACCTCCTTTTCAGACAGTTTTCATGTTGACTTTGGTATTTCAAAAGGTTATTTTTAATGTATGGAGGTCGTACATTTGTTATTGCATTTACAGTGTTACATTATGTATGTATTGTGAACTTTACAAAGGCTATTTTGATAAATTTATAAATATATGAAATTATGTAAAAGCTAGACTATATTTTGACTTCGATTTTCTTGCTGTTTGCTACCAAAAATTTGTATTTTTGGATTTGGTTCGTGCGGTTTTGTCTACAGTGAACCGGGAATTCCTCTCTATTTATTAAGACAAAGTCAGGGAGGAAGTTTTTAGAAAGCGATCTTTATGCTCCCACGACCAAGGTGGTGGGGCAGCTCGTGCTTTCCGGAAGCCCATCTCACCGAAGAAGTTTCTCCAAGTGCATCTCTCGTAAGAGCAGAATTGTTTGATCTGCTCACATCGAGGCCTGTTTTCCCCTTTGTTTTCGTTGCTGAGCCGGTTAGCCTTGCTTCTTCCCGGACGTTAGCAGCCGTGACATCCCGTGGAAGATCCGAACTCACTGGATGTGTCTCCCGAAAGTGTCCTCCATGAAATGACTCCACATTCCAAAGGCTTTTCCTTCTTCCCCGCCCTCCAGAGAGCTCTTCAGCCCTTAGGAGTGCCCCGTCCGGGGTGCGAGCCCGTCCTGCCTGCGTGCGCACTGGTCGGGCACCGGTTTTAAATCCCTGGGGAGGAAAAGCGGAAAAGGATGCTGCTAGGTAATTCTCTGTGTTAGAGGAGGTATGTGCCCCAGAGGTGAGAAACCTTGGGCGCACCGCCAGCCTATCACACACCTTAGGTGACAATGAGGGGACTCTGGAGAGGTACTTTCACCTAAGTGTGGTCTTACCTTCAGGCCCCCCAAAGCTGGGAGGCTGTGTCTGTGGGAGATGGGGGGCCTCGGGTCCCGACTCCGCGTTGCTTAAAGGATTCACACAAAGTGCTTTACTCTCACCCTTTGGGTTATTTATAATGTATTTATTCAGAGAGGGAACCTTGAGACTATTACACATGCTCCAGCAGACCAGCTTCTGTACATTTTACGTCTGCAGACAGGCATTTGAATGAATGTTTGACTCAGGTGGGTTGACATAACCTTCAAGGACAACAGTACCAAATAATTGCACTAAGTTGATAAAAAGAAATGACTGCTATGTTTTAGGGATCAAAAATTGTGGAATTAAGTTGTATACCTTTTTAGAAGCTGAAATAGATATTTTATTATGAGTTATTGTAAAAAAGATTGGTGAATTATATAGGTTGATAGTATTTTTGTAAAAATTATCATTGAAAAGTAATTCAGATGACATTTGAGAAGTGCAAAGGGAACCAGAGTGACATTTTGTTCTGTGAACACTAATTTGTGTGCAGCTATTAAGATGATTGTCAAATTGACTACTTTATATTTTCCACAATTATGAGTGTATATTAGTCTTTGTATCTACATGTGTATGTCTTAAAATCATTATACACATGTGCATACATAGACAAACCAAGAAGTGTATGTATATAACATAGAAAGTATATAGCAAAGTAATTCTATTGTAATAATAAAAAAAATTGTTTGACATGTATTTTGTTATGAATAGTTTACCTTCCAAAAGATATTTTCTTCTATTTTAAAGTGTAAATAATAAAAGTTTTATGCGATTCACATTTCCCTGGCATTTCATAATTTGGATTTTGAATTACTAATGTACTGAAGTCTCTTTATAATTTTATATTCCACCCAATCTGCTTGGTGCCTTCAATTGAGTTTCTCAAGATTGCCATTCCAGCTTTTTAGTTTCTCTTCCATTGTTCCAGGCTGTGGTCATTCCCTGAAATACATAACAATGAGCATTAAGAAATCTTATACTTATACATAGAGGTCAACATCAGTTTCCCGCTGCTTTTCTCTCTAATTTTCCTTAATAAAGCACCAATCATGTTTCCTGTTTGGGGTTCTCCTTGGTCATTTGTTCAATGACACACTGGGAAGGGATCAGCTTGGGAGGAAGAAACGTGGGAGAGGTTTTAGGTATTAAACTGGATCTCTTTGGGTTGTGGTACCTCGGGGCTTCCATCCTTTTGCTTGTGTCTCTTAAAATTTCCAGAACACATGAGAAAGGTGGTGGGCGGGAACGTCGCTTCACGCCTTGAGTGGGGACTGTGCCAGTTAGCAGCCCTCAGACCAGCATGGGCCCAGGGGTACTGAGTTCTCATCCAGCCACATCTTAGACCAGGAGATTTCTTGGGAATTCACAAACCTGTCTAAAAGGGCAGAGTCTTTTCGGCAGATTTAGTTCTTAACAAAAAAAGAAAACAAAAGTAAGAAACCCAATGAAATAGTAAGAGCCCAATTTGTGTGAAGTGCCCACAAATTTCTCACTGACTGGTCATTGAGTTCACAAGGTTTGTGACCCTTACATGTCAAAACACTTGGGGAGGGGCTGCAATATGGGGGTTCAGCTGTGATTCACACAATAGCGGGAACGTGAATTTACACAAATGTGTTTTCAAAATTATGCTCTCTCAGGTGCTTTCCTTGGTGAGTGTTGAACCGCAAATATGTTAAGGTTGCTTTTCAGATGGGTTGTTGGCCCGTAGGCTGAACAGGACTCCGGTCTCCGGTCACACGGGAGGTACTCTTCCTGCTGCCCCCTGATAGGCCACGTCACGGGGTGCCTCCTCAGAAGACGGATTGGAGATTTTAACTACAGCAAGATTTTATTTACAGGGGAAAAGTCCTTTACGCACAGGTTCAAGGAAAGCTGAAAATGACTATTCAGTGATTTTGAGCTGAATTGAAATGGTCACATATTTCCACCCAGTTTCCTTTTCTATGGATTGAATTCTAATCATCATATTAAGGAGGAGAAAAAAATAGCTTTTCTAGAGAATTTTAGACTTTTGGGGGTGGGGTGTGAACGTCTACAATTAATGCGGGTCCCGTGAAGCGGAGCCGGTTCTCATGGACAAACAGGTTCACCCACCTTTGGCGGGCTGTGCGTTGCTTTAACCGGCGCACCCCCAAAATGAGACGTGTTACCTCCACACCCAGCTCCCCTTCCTCTGCTCCGACACAGGCTGACCAAAGGCTTCTTAAAAAGTCAGGTTGCAAATAGGATGAGGGGTAACTGTAGACAGGAGTCTGGCTTTAAATGGAAGGGTAACTGCTCAGCAAATGCATCTTTTTATTTTTGCCTTTTAGTTTATTTTAAAATTTCATTTGTCAGTTACAGTTTGCATTCAACACTTTAAAATTAGTTTCAGGTGTTCAGCACAGCGGATCCACAGGTCAAGGTGGTCCATCCCTTCCACAGTCTAAGTACCCATCTGGCGCCGAACACATTGTGACAATATTACTGACTCTACAGTGTTCCCTGCATTGCGACTCTCACCTCCCTTTACCCCACCCACATTCTTCTTCCTCCTCCTCTTCATCTCCTCTTCCCCTCCCCCCTCCTTTCCCCTTCTTCTTCTTCCTCCTCCTCCTTCTTTTAAAAAAATGTATCTTGATTTGTATGGTGGCACTTTTCCTAAAGGGTTTAAGATGGCTTCAAAGAATGGAGCAAAAAGGGGCGTTGGACACACATTTTGAGGCAACTAAGTCTGGGATGCAAAGCTGAGATAAGAAGGCCTCTCAAAGGAGATGGCTGTCTCAGTGCCAGGACTCTCCACGGGGACTGATGTTACGCAGACTTTTAAGAACAACACGATACGTACGTTGCCAGAACTCCTGGCCCCATGCGTGCTGTGGAGTAGACCCTGCATGACTGAGACTTTGTGCCTGTGACTAATTTGCTAAGGGTGGGCCTCGAGGGTCCTTCCCACAAAATAATAGCAGTATTAACAATAATAAAAAGAAAGAAAAAGGTGCTCTTCCAGCTGAGACGCCTCACAGCAAAACGTTATGAAACACAATGACTCCGGGAAGGAAGGGGGAGTGGGGTGAGGTCTGTGGGGACCCGCTACTAAGCATCCTCTCCTGAACGGGTCATGCAGGGGGTCGTGCTCCTGCAGTAACCAGGGGTGACGGCGCACATGACATGCCGTCTACCAGGGAAGCTCATCAGACATGAGGCACCCAAGGTGTTTTTTAATGGGGGGCTGGTCCCAGAAGCACCCTCTGCCGAGGATGAACCACGACCCCAGACTCCCGGGAGGAGCGCCGGTGTTCTGCATAATAACCTTACTGTGTGCTCCCACCGGCACTGCTGACTGAATTGTCATCGGGGAGTGTGGCATCGGCGTCCCAGCTTTTACCGGTCAAGTTCCCAAGGGTGAGCCCAAGGCAGCCTTGAATGCAGGGCTTGCTGAGGACACCCGTCTTCTGGGGTACACCTTGTCTCGCAGCCCACCGATTTTGTAGGAAGGAAAGCCCATTTAAACGAACCTGCAGTGTTACCTTCTGAAGTTGCCTGCAAAGACTTTCGTGTGGAGGGAGGTGCTGTGTCCGGCGAGGAGAATGCCGCTCTCCAGGGCGCCTGTGGGCCAGGGCTCTGGGCCTGCGTTGGCTTTTAGTGGGGAGACTCGGAAGTGGCCCAGCTCCCCTCCCCAAACACACGGCTTGTCCCAGACACGCGCCACCGGAGTCTCCAACACTCCAAACCCTGTAGGGCAAGCTAGAGGAGACCAGACTCCCTGGATCTTCGTTGCCTTCACCTCGTCTTAACACTTGGCTCCTTGTAGTTACCTGTGAGGGAAAGAATGAAATACAATATAGGTTAATATAGTCTTTAGAAATTGCAGTTTCAAAAATATACAAGGAATGAAGTAGAAAAAATGAACACTAAAAAGTAATGGTAAAATGAAAAAACAATAAAGGCATTGTGGAGGCTTTAAAAAGGACATACTTAAATATATGAATTAAAATAATAAAATACATACTGTAAATGGATAAACTGCTTACAACAAGGTGGAAGGCAAACCCAAAGAGTAAAATAAAGCTCTGGCCGGGTAGCTCAGCTGGTTAGAGTGTTGTCCCGACACAGCTCGGTGGCTGGTCCCTGCCCCGTCAGGGCACACACAGGAAGCAACCAGTAAATGCATCAGTAAGGGGAGCAAAAACAGAGGTTTCTTTCTCTCACTCCCTTCCTCTTTGTCTCGAAAATCAATTTTTAAAAAGTGGAAGGTTTAAAACAATGAGTTAGGATAATCTAAAATAAGTGGGGTAACAACTAAAAAATTAAAAAAGCAAATAAAGAAGCTTTAAACACTTGTCATGAAGTAACAGGACGGCCCATGCTGCGCAGGTCACTACCTTGTCAGCCGGACTCCAAGGCTGAGCCGTCCTGGTCCCCAGGCAGACCGTTCTCCCGACAAGACCCGAAAGCAGGATATTTCATCAGCTCGCACCTCAGACCCCCAGCCTGGCATCTGCAGACCTTGGCGGAATGTTAACAATACTTTTTTTCCCCTCTGAGCCATGTGCTAAGTGCCGTAAATCTATGAGCAAACGCCACCAGCTATCTTACTCCATAGCCAAGTCTTTGGTAAAGTGTGGTCACACAGCAAGCAAGTGGGACAGCCAGAGTTAAACACACAGATAGCCAAGGTCACAGCCAGTCTCCTAATCTTTTTGCTGTATTTCACGTAGCCAGACAGCATCTGTTATGTAGGGCCTCACTGCTGGGAAGGAAAACCCATCAAAATAAAATACCAGAAGCACCTCAAGCAAGATGACACTCAGCATTTTATTTATAAAATAATTTATTGTAGCCCTGGCTGGTGGCTCAATGGCTAAGGTCCCAGCCTGGGAACCCGAAGGTCACTGGCTCGATTCCCAGCCAGGGCATGTAACCAGGTTGCAAGCCAGGTCCCAGCCAGGTCCGTAGCTGGAGGCAGGTGAAAGGCAACCATACATGGATGTTTCTATCCTGTTCTTCCTCCCTTCCTGCCCTTCTCCCTAAAAATAATGAATAAAAATGTATTGTATTTTTTCTATTACCATTGAGTCCCCCTAAACTCCCCTCCCCCTGCAATCACCACTGAGACACGTTTATTGATTTCTTTTGAGAGAGAGATGTTTTTTCATCAACATGAGAGAGAAACATTGATCAGCTGCCTCCCACACACCCCCCGAACAGGGATCAAACCCACACCCTCAGCCTGTGCCCTGATCAGGAATCAAACTTGCACACTTTCCTTATGCAGGATGATGCTCCAACTAACTGAGCCACCCAGCCAGGGCGATACCCACCATTTGAAGCCTAGAAAAAGTTCGGTGAAAAAGTTAGATTGCTTTGAAGACAGAGCACGTTGAGTCAGGGAATGTCAGAGGATGCCTGTAATTAATAATCTCTTACTATTCTCAGCTAGCACGTAAACGCTTTAAAAAGCCAAGAATTCATACCTTGAGACCTGATGGAAAACGTTAAATCCTTGAAAAAAAAAAAAAAGGTTATAATGCAGTGTTGAGAAGGCAGGTAGCCCGAAAGGCAGGGCTGAGTCTGAAGTCTCCCTGGTGAAGGCTGCTCTGCTCTGCTCACACACCGGAGCACAGCTTCTCATAAGCGAGCAATTCAAGGACATTTTAATATAAATTTTAACATCATCCCCATGAACCCTGAGTAGTTCTTTTCCACATTTGACTGTTCTCTTGAGTTTATTGGGCTCAGCTTCTGGGCAGGAACATACCTGACGTATCATTAGAATCTGATTTCATCTCATGTTTTGTTTAAAGCATATCTTATTATTATTGTTTTTAAAGGAGTCTAATTCTTATAGAAATCAGAGATGTCTAGAGCAAAAGGTTCAAGGTCTCCTTCTCCTCCAATCTGCTCACCTGGAGTGACTGTGATAATAGATGATGCTTCTTGGTTTGTTTTTTCTAAAGCAGGTCCTGTACTTAAATAAAGACTGTCTGAACATCTGAAATTCAATGTGTTTTCTTGTTCTTGCAGAAATGTGCTCTGTGTCCCAAGTGCCAGGCCGGTGAAAATATCTTGCAATGTATACGTTAAGGCTTCTTTTCACACCTTTTATAGGCCACGGAAGGTCAATCCTTTTGGTGCCCAGCTTCCTTCCCACCTCCTCGGGAAGCCTCTTTGACTCTGGGTTTGGCGAAGCACAATTCTTCTCCTGCGATGAGACGTCCTTCCCGGAGGATGCACGTCTTCTGTGCTGTATCCCAGGTTCCCGACTCGGGCACAGGTCCAGCTCTTTGATTTCATTTCACTGTTAATTTATGTTTTTCCTTTTTCCTCTGAGTATGTCAGAAATTAAGTGCTACGTAGATTTCATTTGCTCGGGAAGACCCTTCACCAGTCGGCCTAGAAGTGAGACTGAAGTCTGGCTGAGGCCCGCGTGGGGCTGGAAGTGGAACTGTGGAGAAGCCTTATGGAAAGGATTGAGGTACACTTATGGGCCGCTGCCTCAGTGGTCTTGCTTGTCTGGAAAGAATGGGCAGAAGGAGAAAGGAATTGAAATACCGTGTCTTCACCCACAGAGATCGCAAAGCTGACTGTGGGTTGATTTTCATGAGCAGATTCTGAGGGGCTACTGAGGAGCTGCAGGTAGGAAGTTACAGCCATCAGGTTCTCAGTCTTGTGAGGAACAGGGACACTGAAACAATGACCACCGCACCAGGCGACTTGCTTTTCCTGGACGGTGCTGACCGTTGGGGAGAGTCCCGGTAAACTGGAGCAGGGAGTGTGGTCAGAGGGTCGGCATGGAACATGCTTGTGGAGATGGCCCTGAAGGCATCGGGCGGGGTGGGGTGAACACCGAATCCTTTTGTTAATGGAAAACCTGACTGTGTCCTGCCAGGAACCAGAAGAGACAATCTTCAGACCAGGGGAGCTACCGGTGACTCCCCCCAGCAGGGATCTAGACTTGCTAAACTTGAAGGAGAACCCAAGGGGTAAAGAACAATAGTTTTCTAACTACTCATGACTTTGCCTGGACCAGGTAGGTCCAAGCTCCAGGTTGTCTTGTTTCCAAATCAATCGCATTTAGCCTTGAAAATTACACTTTCTTAGATTAAAAAACATATATTTTTTAAATGAATTTCTTTGTTAGACTTTTCCCCCTCTTCTTTTGTTTGGGATTCTGCCAACTCTGCTTAACTCTAATTAAGGACGATCAGAGCTGTACCTAAAAGTGCGTGATCTTTTTTCCCGTCAGCGATATGTGAAAACACACACAGCCACTCTAAACTAATTTGACCTCCTCATTGAAGGGACCCAAAATAATTCCCAACTGTTTTAAAACATGAAACTGCCGCTATCAAGTTTCCATCTCAATCAGACAGAAATATTTTTAAAGCAGATTTTAAAAAATCAACTATATTCAACCTCTTACTGGAAAAAAGATCCCTTCTGGACAGAGGCCAAGCTCAAGCAATTTTAGCTCAAATTGCTTTTCCTGGAAACGTTGAAAATGTAGTTCAGGAAAGCGGGGCAGCCACACAACCCACGGCGCAGGGGCAAGCAGGGCAGCCGGCATGCCCTCCGCCCCGCAGCCCCTGGGCCTGGCGCAGAAAAGCCCCTTCCCGGGCGCGGGCAGAAATGCAGCAGCTCCCGCCCGCACCCGCGTGGGAGCGGTGCAGGAGGTTTGAAGACCACAGTTCAGTCAAGGCTGAAAAGACAAATTACAGGTCTGCCGCTCACTAGGGCGAGAATGAGGAAGTGTGTTTATGATGCTACTTTGCTGTGAGGTGGACGTCAATGGGCCTCTGGTGTCAGTGCCATGGGGACAACCTAGTTCAAGACACGGGTCTGCCACCATGTATGTGATTTTGGCCAGGTCGTTGACTGTCTTTGGGTTTCAATTTCCTCTTCTGCAAAACGAGAGGCCTGGATAACACACACCCACAGCCCCTGGCTCAGAACCACAATCATGGGACCCTCCCCGACAGGCACTACCTGGTGAGCTGCTGTCACCGAAGGAGGCGGGGGACTCTCAAGTGCGATCGGGCAGCCGCAGAGCTGGGAGCCATAGTGACAGGATCTCAGGCACCCCAGGTAAAGGGCGTCAGCACGGAACAGACTGCAGGCCATTTCCAGCTTCCTGGTTCTCCAGAGTCGTCATTTCTGAAAGCTCTTGGAGCGTCATGCAGTTGCATGGCTCCTAAATTAGGCTCTGGCACAGCCCAGAGTTGGCATTTCTCCGCAAACGTGGGTGCATCCCTACCTGACTCTGAGCTGCGTTATCCCCCGAGAGACCAGGAACTGAGGAAACAGAGCTGGGGTCTGACACGCGGCTGGAGACAGTCTCGGGGTACGCTTAGGGCGTCTGCCCTGCGGCGGGGCTGCAGAAGACAGGGGACGAGTGACTAACTGGTCACTGCTGCCCTTACCCTTCAGTCTCCTCGAGTGCAGGAGGGTGGATGCTCCACCCAATTTGGGTGGATTATGGGATTGAGTATTAGGAGAGTCCACACTGGATCCTGTGAGGGTGGACGTGGAATTGAATCCAGTGGGGGTTGTTACCAAAAGCTCTATTTAAAAATAATTTGGAGCCCTGGCTGGTGTGCCTCAGTGAATAGGTGCCGGCCTGCAAACCCAAAGGTGGCTGGTTCGATTCCCAGCCAGGGCACATAACCAGGTGGCAAGCCAGGTCTCCAGTCAGGTCCGTAGCTGGAGGCAGGTGAAAGGCAACCACACATTGGTGTTTCTCTCCCTCTCTGCCTCTCTCCCTTCCCCCCTCTAAAAATAATAAAATCTTTAAAAAATAATAATAATTTGGTGTCATGAAGCATGGGGATGTGGTCCGTGAAGGTTTTACAGCATTATAGTTATTTTAATCCTCACCCGAAGATATGGTTACTGATATTTTTGTTTTAGGGAAAGAGAGAAACGTTGATGTGAGAGAGAAACATCGATTGGTTGCCTCAAGTAGGCAGCAAACCCACAACCTAGTATGTGCCCTGGCCAGGAATAGAACCTTCAACCTTCTGTTGTGCGGACGGCACTCCAACTGAGCCACCCACCCAGGGCTTAAGAGTATTTTTGAAAAGTCAGTAATCGTGCTTTGCGGGAGGACTCTGATGTTGGCTGCTCCTCTCCAGCCTGTACCATGGGTCAGACACCCTGATGCAAAGAAGCCTTGGCCTGGACTAGCTTACCACGTGGGCAGGAAAAGCCACGCGCGGGAGGCCGGCTGTGGCAGGGAGAGCTCAGGTTTCTGGGGCGCACAGGCTGGACAACCCATCCTGGGGATCAAGGGAGGCTCCATGCGGGAGGTGATGTCTGAGCCCAGACCTGGAGGGTGAGTAGCACTTAGCCAGGCAAAGGTGGGGGCAGATTATGGAGGGGCCGTGGAGGGAATGGCATGAGCCGACCCACCAGAGGTGGCGGTGGGCAGGAGAGGAGAGGCGGGCACAAGCCGGATGGCAAGCCCACTGAGCCCCCGGAGCAGAGGTGGAGGAGTGAGGTGGACAGGTGGGGATGGGAAAGACGAGGTAACACAGAAACAGTGTCAGCCATGAAGCCAGGGATGCTGGCCTTTGGCCATGGTTCACAAACGTCACCTGCAGTCACCTGGAGGGCTTGTGAAAATGCTGGTTACTGGGCCCCAGAAACTCTGACTCTGTGGATCTGAATGGTTTCTAACAAGTTTTCAAGTGATGCTGACGCTGCCTGTCAGGGTCACTGGGTGGAAACTTCCTATGTGACAGGATGAAACTGACCCATCACAGGCTCGTTGGTGGGGGCCCAGCTCGGAACCCAGGTGTCCTGGTACCCCACTCATCAGGTTTCCTGTAATGCCACATTACCCATGTCCATATTGAGTTAAATTCTCAAATGCATGGTGTTCCTGGTGAAAGATGAATTCCGGGTGTGTGTGTGTGTGTGTGTGTGTGTGTGTGTGACTGTACGCACCATTTCCCATCTGGAGTGGTGCATGTGGGATGACCCCTGGACAGTGATGAAGAGGTGTTGCTGTGCGTACACTGTGGCTGCTCGGGTTCCTCACTTCCCCTGTCTCCCATTTCTCACCTTCTGACCATTTTTTCACCCTCTAACCATTTCAGGGCTGAAACACCAGCCAAGCTTTGAAAGGAGCTTGGTGATGAAAAAAAGAAATCGAAATTCTGATTTAGTTATTTATAAATTTATTTATTATATTTTAGAGAGAGAAGAAGGGAAAGAGGATGAAAGAGAGAAGCATTCATGTATGGTTGCCTTTCACCTGCCTCCAGCGGTAGCCCTGGCTGGAGATCTGGCCTACAACCTGGTTACGTGCCCAGGCTGGGAATCGAACCAGCGACCTTTGGGTTTGCAGGCCGGCGCCTATTCACTGAGACACCAGCCAGGGCCCGAAATTCTGATTTACACCGAGACTTGTCTCACTGTCCCGAAAAAAAGTAAATTTCAGTTAGGATACAATGTAATTCTCTCTGAAAATGTGGGATGGCAGAGGTCAGTCTTGGGTCCTGGGAGTGTATTACCCCTCTGACAAACCTTGACCCTGGAATGCATCATACTGGCATGAAAGACATTGGGGGGTATGTTGGATTTTATTCTAGCATTGACAGGCCTGGGGGAAAAGGCAAAGAAAATTGAAGCAGGGTGAAAAATAAGGTGAGAGAGAGACAGAGAAAAGATGGTGGAGAAACTTGTTAATTTCAGGACTTTCCGAGCAAGATATTTTTCTTCCTTCCTCGAGCTAGAAGCTATTGAATAATTCATGCGAGTATGCAAAGCTGCCTTCTCCCTGGGTGATGTAGAAGGGAGCAGGAGAGCGCTCCAGTGGGTTCACCCTGTCAGCCGCCCTTCTCGCTTCTGAGCACAGGGTGGGTGCTCTCTCTGGAGCTCAGCTTCTGCTTTGCAGACAAGCATCCCTGCTGCCTGCCGCCTCCTGCCCACCGGCGGCAGGCTGCCCCCCAGGAGGCTCCCGGCGGCCGCTGGTGTCTGCCCGGGCCCTGTAAGTGCACCCTGCGTGGGAGAAGCGGGCACTTGCTCTTGGCGCGAATCCCAGCTGAGTTTGTCCTGCTGATTTCGGGACCACAGATGCGGCTAATGCGGAGGTGTTTCCTGGCGTCCCTCCCTCTGCCACTGCGGGCTAAGGACCAGCCCCCAAGTAAGGTACCTTCAACTCCTTTCCCCTGGCATTTTTTCCAGCTGGGACATCTCCCCTTTCTGCTGGAAACGAGGGGCTCCGCCTGGCAGCTTTCCCCAGTGTGCCTGTGCGTGTGAGTGGGAGTGAGTGTGCGTGTGAATGAGTGTGAGTGTGGACTTGGAGGCAGGCGGCAGTTCCCGGTGCTGCTCCATTCCAGGGCTCCGCTGGCGCCCGCGGAGGCCCTTGCCTGGCGCTGGAGGCACTCCCCAGACACACACCTGTCATCTGCCACCCCCGGGCCCTCGGGCTGCCTCTCCCCCTCCCCCAGCCCTCGTTCCTGCTCCAGCCTTTTGTGTCGGCGACAGAAGGCTGAAGAAGTCCTGGCCCTGCCTGCAGGCGGGCGTCGGAATGGGCCGCTCCGCCGGGAGCCCGCTGGCCTGCGAGGTGTGAGGCGCTGGCCAGGATGACCAACTCCTCCTCCGAGTCCGCGTCCTCCACGGCCGGGGGCTCGCTGCTGCTCCTCTGCGAGGAAGAGGGCTCGTGGGCCGGCCGGCGCATCCCCGTGTCCCTCCTGTACTCGGGCCTGGCCATCGGGGGCACGCTGGCCAACGGCATGGTCATCTACCTCGTGTCGTCCTTCCGCAAGCTGCAGACCACCAGCAACGCCTTCATCGTCAACGGCTGCGCCGCCGACCTCAGCGTCTGCGCCCTCTGGATGCCGCAGGAGGCGGTGCTGGGGCTGCTGCCGGCCGGCGCCGCCGGGCCCCCCGGGGGCTGGGCGGGCGCGGGGGGCAGCTACCGCCTGCTGCGGGGCGCGCTGCTCGGCCTGGGCCTCACCGTGTCGCTGCTGTCCCACTGCCTCGTGGCGCTGAACCGCTACCTGCTCATCACCCGGGCGCCCGCCACCTACCAGGCGCTGTACCAGCGGCGCCACACGGCGGGCATGCTGGCGCTGTCCTGGGCGCTGGCGCTGGGCCTCGTGCTGGCTCTGCCGCCCTGGGCGCCGCGCCCGGGCCCCGGCCCCGGCCCCGCGGCCCGCGGCGTGCACTACCCGCCGCTGCTGGCGGCCGCCGCGCTGCTGGCGCAGACGGCGCTGCTGCTGCACTGCTACCTGGGCATCGTGCGCCGCGTGCGCGTCAGCGTCAAGCGGGTCAGCGTGCTCAACTTCCACCTGCTGCACCAGCTGCCCGGCTGCGCCGCCGCCGCCGCCGCGCTCCCCGCCGCCCCGCGCGCGCCCGGCCCCGGCGCCCCCGCGCTGCCCGCGCTGCCCCCGCTGCCCGCGCCCGCGCCGCCCCTGCCGCCCGCGCTGCAGCCCCGCCGCGCGCAGCGACGGCTCAGCGGCCTGTCGGTGCTGCTGCTGTGCTGCGTCTTCCTGCTGGCCACGCAGCCGCTCGTGTGGGTCAGCCTGGCCAGTGGCCTGGCGCTGCCCGTGCCCTGGGGCGTGCAGACGGCCAGCTGGCTGCTGTGCTGCGCGCTGTCCGCGCTCAACCCGCTGCTCTACACGTGGAGGAACGAGGAGTTCCGCCGCTCCGTGCGCTCCGTCCTGCCCGGCGTCGGGGACGCGCCCGCCGTGCCCGCCGTGTCCTAGGCGCGGCTGGACACCCGCGCCGCCGCCGGGGGCCAGCATCCCGGACCGGCCGGGGCCTAGGGAGGCGGAGAGTCCAGCTCCCAGCGTCCTGTCTCCCCCGTCTCCTCCCGCCCTTGGAAAGGGTCCCCTGACCCAAGACTTCTGCGTGAAGCCCAGGAAGCTGGTGCGAAGATCTCGCCTTCCACCCTCAGGGGCCACACACGAACCAAGGTCTCTCCCTGAATGGGGTCCCGGAAGTCATTTTGGGCGGCCACCTGATTTTTACCCCTTGTTTCTGTGGTTTAGAGAAATCCTAAAGTCAAAGCACCCGAGAAAGTCTTCGAGAACTTGCAAACTGACATTTAAAAAGAACCAGTTAATGTATCTCCACAGTTTTGGAAAAAGAACCAGGATAACGTATTATTCTTCCCACCTTTGTCGCCTCATGAGCTGTATGAAGCACCCTGAATCTGCATGAGCCTCAGGGAATACTATGGATAAAAGAATGGATATTTAACATGTATTTCAGAAAGCACCCATCTTCCAGGATGCTTCTGTTCTAATTTAGCCTTGGTACGTTCACCCAGAGAATGAGGGCGCAGCTGTGCACCCCAGTATGTGTGGCCGTGAAGACCTCAAGCCTTTTATTCTTAAAAGGGCCTTTTTATAAAGCAAAATCATTCCCGAATGAGATAGAATCTTAGCCAGTGGGAAAAAAATAGACATCCTATTTTATAGTCCTTTCTGCACTTGTAAGTGGCATTCGATGCAGACATTTCCCTTGTGCTGTGTGATGGATGCGCCGAGCCAGCGATGGGGTTGGGGGGCCGGCCGTAGGAGGCTTACCTGTTCCAGGCGCCAGGTTCCCGTTTTCTGTAGCATGCGCGTTTGTTGCAACCCTCTCGCCCTGCAAGCCATCTACTCGCCTTATGGGTGTGAGTGCAGCTTTGAACTCTGGACTGTAGCGGTTGCTAAGGAGAGTAAGTTCTGTTTTCTCTTTCCTCATTAAAAATATCTCCATGCCCATGATATAATTGAGCCCTCATAATACCATGACTGCATAGCCAACATCGGCTGCTGTTGCATGCTCCTAGATGCTAGCACCTATCGGGCATGTGGTCTACTGAACACCCATGAGGAAAGGACATTTGAATGCTTCCAGATGCCAGGAGAAGCAGCCTTCGATTATTTGAAAGGAGACAGAGACTTCCTGGGCATCCGGAGTTTTCTCTTGACCCAGGTGAGGAGAAAATGCCCAGCTGGGACTTGATCTTACAAAGGGAACCACAGTCAAGATGGACTGATAGTACGATTTGCAAAGCTGAGCTGTGTTCTTTTAGGGTTCTGATAAGCCACCCATTAGAAGGCAGCACTGATTCTTATGTGGTTTGTATGTAGTCTCATGACATTGACGTTAACATTGTGCCTGTTAAAGGAGGTGTAACAAGCTCAGTTATATGCAACAGACAGCTCAAGTGGGAGTCTACCCTAAAATGTGTGGTTTGAGGCTTGTCATCTTCATTTCTGGTTTACTACATTTATTTAGAAATTTTGGTAATGCACAATCCTGTACAATCACTTTAGAACATGAACATCAGAAAACATTCACCAGAAACACTGATCAGCAGTCTGATTGGGGCAAACATCCTCAACTTCCTGGGTAACTGCTTTGTTTCTCTCCTGGACATTGTAAGCCGGAGACTGAGGGTCCTTGTACATTTGAATAATTCTGGGAGTTGCCGGAAATATTTGACGCGTCTGTAATAAAACAAAGCAAACCTCGTATGTTCATCACCAACAATAGGTTGACAGTCATTTATTGATCTATCCCCCTTTGTGCATGCACCGTTTCTATCTTTGAAGGTTCTCTCTGTTCCCATTTCCTTGATTCTGGTCATTAAAGTGGAGAGAACTACTCCTCCGAGTTTTCTTCTGTCTCTGGTCTTCTCGAATTGTTGCTGGTCACTGGAACAGGTGACACGGTGTTCCGAAGCACTGATGGCAAAAGCACATTCTTTGTTCTGGCTTTAGTTGATTTTATTTTTGGTTTTTGAAATTATTCCCACTTACAGACTATAGAGTAGGATCCATAGACCAGTGTTCCAAAGAGCTAGGTTATGATTTCCTTGCTGTAAGCATAATTCACTTGGGGAATAGGTTGCAACAACCACAGGGCTGAGGATTTTCCTTTTGGGGAGGCTGGGGACCCTTTTCCAAAATGGAGACAGATTCATGGACACAGAGAATAGACTGACAGCTGTCAGGGTGGCGGTTGGTGGGGCTGGATGGGATGGGTGAAGGGATTAAACAAAGAATAAAAAGACTCATAGATATAGACAGCAGTATGGTGATCCCCAGAGGGAAGGGGGTGAGGGAGGTAAAGGGGGGATAGATGGTGATGGAAGGGGACAACTTTGGATAGTGAACACACGATATAATATACTGGTGATGTGTTACAGAATTGTATCCCTGAAACCCATATAATTTTTAAAAGACTTTATTCACTATTTTCAGGGAGAAGGGCAGGGAGGGAGGAAGAAAGGGAGGGAAGCATCAATGTGTGGTTGGTTGCCTTTCACCTGCCGCCAGCTGGGGACCTGGCTGGAGACCTGGCTTGCAGCCTGGTTATGTGCCCTGGCTGGGGATCGAACCAGCGACCTTTGGGTTTTGCAGGCCGGTGCAAATCCACTAAGCCCCACTGCCAGGGCTGAAACCCATATGATTTTATTAACTGATGTCACTCCAATAAATTCCATTTTCAGGAAATGTCTTTTTAAATTAGGTCTTTCTCCTTGTTTCTCACTGTGGATGCTGTAAATGATTTCTTCCAATGTTTCCATCATTCTTTCCCACACATAGAAACAGCCTTTCTCACACCTGACATCCCGCAAAGGTTTTGGCAGCAGCTGAGGACCATCTCCTGTTGGTTCGGTGCCATGAGGAAGACCCACTCTTGGTTCTGTTTCCCGGTAATTAACGCCGCAGGCCTGGCTCACTTTGAATTTCTAAGCAGCAAGGATGTGTCTGAAAGTGCTTTTCTAGGGCACTAGCTGGGAGTGTTGGAGTTGCTGCTTTCACGAATTATGTTAATGGAGATTGTGTTCTTATGCAAATGAAACTGCACATCACCCATTCAGGAACACAAAATCCTAACGGCTCTTGTGGGCTGCCCTACTTTGCCTTTTTCACTTGTTTAGATGCCCTTGCACTTTCATGGTTGAGTTCTAGAATGTAATGAGTATTACCCCTGGCATTCCCTTCCTTCCAGCACGAAGTACGTGCCTGAACCAGAATTTGGGTTTCTGCTTTCAACACTGTGGAGAGATTTCCCAGGTCGGACAAGTTTCCCTGTCTCCAAGGAGGGAGAAAGCTTCCTACAATGGAAGCGTTGTTTTTTCAGGGGTATCTGGGGAAGGGGGCACCAAGGGAGGGACTCTTTCACTCTGGGGCAGCAAAAGCCCTGGGAAAGCTCCGCTTTGTCCCCGGGGTTCAGGGCAGCCCTGTTCCGCTGACAACCCCGTGTTCTGCTGCCGCAGCCTCGTGCTTTCCAGTGCACCAGTTTCCTTCTCCTTGGGGCCCCCTGTCCTGCAAGCTGGCGTGGCAGGGTGCCGATGATGTAAGCTAAAGTCAAGAGCACTGAGAAACCCTGCAGATGTCCCTTACTGCCAGAGACATCAAACATTTGCGGGTGTGAGCAAGAGTGGCGCCCCAGATGGAGGTCTCAGTTGGTGGAAACCAGGGGGCCCTTTCTTTCCACCCCTGCTCTCCCATTCAGTACTACGAGAGGTCCCACACCCATGGGTGCGGACTCAGCCCCAGGTCCCCGCCACCTCTCCAGCAGCCACCCTGCACACCACCCATGTCCAGCAGGGCACACTCAGGGCTCAGAGCACACCCAGAGGGACCCGAAGCCGCCGGGCAGGGCGTTCCCAGGCTCCAGGTACTGGTGCCTGTTAAGGAGGCATCTTTCCTTGGGGCTCCTCTCCCCACAGGGTGTGGTCGGGGGACGGCAGGCACTGGCTCTTTGAAGATGAGACCCCGTTTGGGATCCTGGTTTCTTGAGCCTCAGGGTGATACTGCTGTTACTAGGCCTTTGTGGGCCTCCTCTCCCAGCTCCTCCCACCTGCAGGGTTACCACCCAGGGGACCCTTACTTAGTCAAGTGGGGCCTGATGCCTCCGCGGGTGAGGAGGGGCGGTGAGTGGGGACAGGCGAGGCAAAGTGGGGCAGATGCGGGAGGGGACGGGAACATGGGTTACACTGCAGTTTTCTTCATTTGTGTGTAGTTTTGAAAAGTTTCATAATGAAATGTTTAAAAGAGTGAAGCCAAAACTCAGGAAAAAAAGAAGAAGAAGAAGAAGAAGAAAAGAAGGAAGACAAAAAGCAAAGAAAGGAAGGCACTGACCTGCCTAGGGCCAGACAGTGATGAAATGGAGGAGCTGAAATTCAAACCGGTTGCCTGTGTTGTAGAATAAAACCAGGTTTTTACAGCCAGGTGCAGAGTCCCCTCCGTGCTGGGACTACCCCAAAGTCCCCCAGTCTGTCTCCTTGACTCCATCCTCCGTTACGTCCCCGCTGGTCCGTAGGCCCTGCCACATGTAGCCGTGCTAGGAGCTGGGACCCCTGCTGGGTGCTGAGGCCCGTGCTGGGTGCTGGGGCCCATGCTGGGTGCTGGGAGCTGGGGGCCCGTGCTGGGTGCTGGGACCCGTGCTGGGTGCTGGGGCCCATGCTGGGAGCTGGGGCCCGTGCTGGGAGCTGGGAGCTGGGGCCCGTGCTGGGTGCTGGGAGCTGGGGCCCGTGCTGGGTGCTGGGAGCTGGGGCCCGTGCTGGGTGCTGGGGCCCGTGCTGGGAGCTGGGGCCCGTGCTGGGTGCTGGGAGCTGGGGCCCGTGCTGGGTGCTGGGGACCGTGCTGGGTGCTGGGGCCCATGCTGGGTGCTGGGGCCCTGGCTCACTCTGGGCCTCCCTGCTTCCTCAGCCCCCAGCCCTCCTTCCCGGAAAGCTGGCTGAGTTTCTGTCCGTTCCACAGGGATCCTGCCCACGGCCACCTGGTTCTCACCCCACCTCCTTCTCCTGCCTTAAGGGGTGTGTCATCTTCGAAACAAATGGGAAAGGTTACTGGTTTATTTTTCATCCCTTTGATTTTTTTTTTAAGGACAAACACTGCCTTTCACCTTGCAGTAGCCAGTTCCCTGAAATATCCTAGGTAAGTAGTGGCTGTTGACAGTTGAAGGCCATCATTTTGAAAGAAGGAAGAATTGGTCCTTTCCCTTGCACGTTTACTTTCCTTGTAATGAAATAGGCCACCACGTGACTCCCCTCGCCCATCTCCCATCCCAGAATAATACGGAATGGGGTGCTGAGCCAGGTGGCGAAGGCGTAGGCTGTTGGGGCTATTATTTGGGGACATTTATCTTCCTGTTATCCAAGCTCTGTTTGCACTAACAGAGGCAACGATAAGAAATCTCAGTCAAGCCCTGGCTGGTGGCTCAGTGGATAAGGCACCGGCCTGAGAACCCAAAGGTCGCTGGTTCGATCCCCAGCCAGGGCACATACCCAGGTTGCAAGCCGGGTCTCCAGCCAGGTCTGTAGCTGGAGGCAGGTGTCAGACAACTGTACAGGTGTCTCTCTCCCTCTCTGCCTCTCTCCCTTCCTCTCTCTCTAAAAAATTAAAAAATAAAAATAAATAAATCTCAGTCCTAATTACCAGTTTATATTCACGGTCCCGTTACAGAATATGTGCAATTACTCCTCAGGGCCTTGTGTGGAGAAGCTGGGGTTTGATCTATAACAGCCTCCTGCATTGCCCATGGGGGGTCATGCGGTTCTGTGTGGGGCCTTGTCCTTTCCCTGGGTGACAGAGCTGGAGACTAGGCAGCTAGCTCCCTGTGATTTTTATTTATTTTTATTTTAACTTTTTAGGTATTTTATTTATTTATTTATTTTTAAAGAGAGGCAGAGAGGGAGAGAAACATCCATGTAGGGTTGCCTTTCACCTCTAGCCATAGACCTGGCTGGAGACCCGGCTTGCAACCTGGTTATGTGCCCTGGCTGGGAATCGAACCAGCGACCTTCAGGTTTGCAGGCTGGTGTCTTATCCACTGTGCCACCAGCCAGGGCCTCCCTGTTATTTTTATTAGACAGAAGCACCTTAATGTTTAATTTTTCTCAGTGTAAATTAGGCTCTTTCCCATTTTTCGGCTCTGAGGAAGTAGAAAAGTAGGCAGTACCCTTTGTGCAGTCATGTCGTGACAGCTACGGTGCTTTTAGCCAAACAAACGGACTAGGAGCAGTCACCAAAGCTGGATTTCCCCATCGCTACAAAACAAACAAACAAACAAACACTGCCATTCTGAAAGCTCCATTTCTTAAAAAGGAAGGTCACCTTTTCCACCTGGAGGTTAACATCTGTTTTCATAGAAAACGTGTAACAAACAGAAACATAGGAGAAATTGTACCATTCACGGCTTTATCCCTGAGGTTTCCAGGCTGACCCTGTTACTACACATACTAAGCCATTCTTTTACCTCTTCCTATGTCCCCTTCCCACACTTTGCTACTCGTATTTGATGCTCTGAATTATAGTCAGAAAGTATAGTGACATATTTGATCTGTGCACACTCTTTTATCTGTCATACACTCCCCTGTATAAACACGTGTCCGTGGAAGAAAGGTGTTATAAGGAAAGACCTAGTGACAGAGAGCGTTGGTCATCAGTGCTTTTAGGTCAAGTCCAAGTACAAGCTTAACTGGAAGTGGCTTCAACAGTGATGTCACCTGACCATCACACCAGTGAGAATCTACAGGCAGGTGCTCCCAGAATTTGCCCAGGAGCATCACGGGGTCATCAGGGGCCCCCTTCTCTGCCCCTCGACGACACCAACCCAACATTGTGGCTTCCTGGACCCACAATCACTGCAGTGACTCTGAGTGACACTGTCATATGACAGCATCCAAAACAGAGAGGAGGGTAAAGCTGCTCCTTGTTCGTCTTTGTTTTTTATAAGAGGGGAACTCTAGGAAGCCCCCCCCACAAAAAAAAAAAAAATTCTCCCATCTCATTGTTCAGAAGCAGGTCACAAGGCTACTCTGAAAGGAAGCTGGACTGTGACCATCTGGTGTTAAAAAAAATAGTCATGAGAAATCCACCCAGAGCTTAGGACATGTGGTTCACCAGGTGCACTGCTCACGGCCTACGTTGGGGATTTTATCTCCTTCCAGAACCGCAAGTTGAAACGAGGCAGTCCTGGGGCAATCTCCAGGGTCCAGAAGGCACTTCTGTACCACTTGCCCTAATGCAGGGTCTTGTCTGACTTGTTACTTCTGTGACTGAGCAATGATGGGAGTAGGTGAAAACAGCCCACCGAGACGCCCTCCATTTCTGCTGCTCCTGGAGCTGTTCTCTTAGTGGCTATAGGAAGACCTGGGGACCGTTCTCCCTCTGACTGTAGGAGGACCTGAGGGCTGTTATCCCTCTGGCTGTAGGAAGACCTGGGGCTGTTCTCCCTCTGGCTATAGGAGGATCTGAGGGCTGTTTTTCCTCTGGCTATAGGAGGACCTGGGGGCTGTTCTCCCACTGGCTGTAGGAAGACCTGGGGGGCTGTTCTCCCTTTGGGTGTAGGAGGACCTGAGGGCTATTCTCCCTCTGGCTGTAGGAGGACCTGGGAGCTGTTCTCCCACTGGCTGTAAGAAGACCTGGGGCTGTTCTCCCTCTGGCTATAGGAGGATCTGAGGGCTGTTTTTCCTCTGGCTGTAGGAGGACCTGGGGGCTATTCTCCCACTGGCTGTAAGAAGACCAGGGAGCTGTTCTCCCTCTGGCTGTAGGAAGACTTGCAGGCTGTTCTCTGAGTGGCTGTAGGAGGACCTGGGGGCTGTTCTCCCATTGGCTGTAAGAAGACATGGGGGCTGTTCTCCCTCTGGCTGTAGGAGGACCTGAGGGCTGTTACCTCTTGGCTGTAGGAGGACCTGGGGGCTGTTCTCCCACTGGCTGTAGGAAGACCTACAGGCTGTTCTCTCACTGGTTATAGGAGGACCTAGGGGCTGTTCTCCCTCTGGCTATAGAAGAACCTGGGGGCTGTTCTCTCTCTGGCTGTAGGAGCACCTGGGGGCTGTTCTCCCTCTGGCTGTAGGAAGACTTGCAGGCTGTTCTCTGAGTGGCTGTAGGAGGATATGGGGGGTGTTTTTCCTCTGGTTGTAGGAGGACCCTGGGGTTGTTCTCCATCTGGCTGTAGGAGGACCTGGGGGCTGTTCTTCCTCTGGCTATAAGAGAACCTGGGAGCTGTTCTTCCTCTGGCTGTAGGAGGACCTGGGGGCTGTTCTCTCTCTGGCTGTAGGAGGACCTGGGGGCTGTTCTCCCACTGGCTGTAAGAAGACCAGAGAGCTGTTCTCCCTCTGGCTGTAGGAGGAACTGGGGGGGTTGTTCTCCCACCGGTTGTAAGAGGACCTGGGGGCTGCTCTTAGTGGCTATAGTTGAACCTGCTGGTGTTCTCCCTCTGGCTGTAGGAGGATCTGAGCGCTGTTCTCCCACTGGCTGTAGGAAGACCTGGGGGCTGTTCTCCCACTGGCTGTAGGAGGACCTAAGGGCTGTTCTCGCACGAGTTGTAGGTGGACCTGGGGGCTGTTCTCCCTCTTGCTGTAGGAGGACCTAGGGCCTGTTGTCCCATGCGTGCTGTAGGAGGACCTGGGGGCTGATCTCCCACTGGCTACAGGAAGACCTATGGGCTTTTCTCTTAGTGACTATAGGAAGACCTGCCAGTGTTCTCCCTCAGGCTGTAGGAGGACCTGGGGGCTGTTCTCTCTCTGGCTGTAGGAGGACCTGGGGGCTGTTCTCTCTGGCTGTAGGAGGACCTGGGGGCTGTTCTCCCACTTGCTGTAGGAAGACCTAGGGGCTGTTTTTCCTCTGGCTGTAGTAAAACCTGCGGGGTGTCCCTCCATTGCTGTAGGAGGACCTGCTGGCTGTCCTCCCACTGGCTGGAGAAGAACCTTAGATGTGATGGAGCAGGCTTTATCCAATCCCAGCACTTATCATGATGACTATTTCCAGACGGTGGCCAGAAAGTGGAGTTTGGAGATGGCCAGGTGAAAGCTTCTCTCCTCTCTGTCTGACTTCTGTACATGTGATAAATCAGTAGCCAGAGTGTGCGGATGGTGGACCACATTATCCCATCTCTGTTGATGGGGCTAGGTTATAAGACGTCCTCTAATATGCTGATGAAATGGGCTTTGTGATCCCCTCCCTGTCCCTCTGGTGAGGACCATGGTAGTGGCTTCTGTCTGTCCACCAGGTAATGCACTTCCCCTCCACAGTGTACATGGGAGGATGGGGCAAGAGGCCTTTGGGGCTAAGAGCCCAGCAGGAAAGAGGGACATAAAAGGACTAATGACACACATAACTCTTCCATTACAAGTCGGGGTGGGTGACAAGAAACATACCTGTGAAGGGCTGTGAACATTTACAAAGGAAGACCTAGATTAGTGTGGACATGGAGAGAGGTCTTTAAGCAAGTGACATGGAAGAAAGCAGGATGATGAGTCAGAGGCTGTCCAGGCTGCTGGATGGGGAAGGAGAGGACAGGGTCCCAGATGCCATCCAGACAGTGGTCTTTGTAAGCCCCAGGTGCCCCAGCAAAAAAAGTTGCTATTTTTCCTGGGAAGCTGTTATCCCTTTAAAGGGATAGGTACAGACCTAATGTTTCAAGTGGAGTTTTTGATTTCAATAAACATTTCCCATTTCGGTATTTCTTCTGCGTTTATCTTGGAGCCCACCTTCAGCGTGACAGCTTCCCGAGCTGACCCTGCACCTCGGGTCCAGCAGCCACATCCCGAAACTTGCATCACCTGGAGTGCGGCCCGAGAATTCAAATCATCTCCTCTGTGACCACGGTCTTGTGTCCTCCCGGGACTTGGGCACTATCTATATGAGTTCTTTGATGTGATTAAGATGCCTCCCTACTCCTTGAGCACTCCGTATTTTCTCATGTCCCTCTCTGTGTCTCGAGTTTCTTTCTGATCCAACTTGGACAGTGTGGTTCAGCCTCTGAAACTCCTCTGGCCTCACCCTTCTCTCCGCTCCCACCCGCCTGCACCTGCAACTGGCAGGAAGCCAACCAAGTCGTTCAAATGTTGGCCTTCTGCACCCCCGTGCGGAAGATGACGCATTCTCATGGGGGGTCTTTGCTCTCATCTACACGGGTTGTCAGGAAGCTCGTCAGTTCAAGTTCACGGGTGCTGATTCCGCACTCAGTGAAGTAGCAAGCAAAGGTCCAGTTTCCTTCTCTTCTGTTTTCATTTTGTGATGTCAGAACACGTTAGTCTATTTGCACAGACAGATGAGCTTCTCACTAAAGCCATCAAAGTCTTCCTGGCGGTTTTGGTAGACTGAAGCTGGGAAATTAACGTAATTCCGAGATTTGAACTCCCGATGAACTTCATGTGTTCTGAGTAGGCCTTGGTGGGTATTCAGTGGAGGCTGCTACTGTTTTTGATTAAGACTAGAACTTCAGTTGCATTTTGGATTTTCAAAATGACTTCCATAGAATTTCCTTCTCCTTCTGCCCCTCCTCCCCACCAGTTCCCTACTCCTGCCCAATAACTCTTCCAGGTAGAGACTGGGGGTTACCTGGCCAGTCACCCATCAGAGGCAGTAAGTAGACTCAGTAGCTCTGACAGCAACGTGCCAACTGGCTGGCCACCCACCTGCAACCTTCCCACCCAGACAAGTTTCAGATGTAGCTGAGAAGGACAGATGTCAGCAGAGGGAAGTTATACACAAAAGTGACACCCTGAAATCGCCTTGTGTCTTCTGCTTTGCGATGTACAAGTGGATCATTCGAGATGGGAGCAGGACTCTCCAGGTCCATCCCTTTGAAAAGACACAACTCATTCCCCTTTTCCTGGGGTCCAGTGTAGCTGTACTCTCCTTAAATATCACATGTGATTTTTGCGAGTGTGCTGTTTATCCCAAGCCCTGTCTTGCATATCATTTTAGCTGCAAAGCGCCTCTATTAATCTTCACGCTACAGGAAGAGAGGATGTGTGCTTTGCTGGTGTGTAGAAATAGACATCAGCTCGCGGCTTGGAGAAGGCAGGGAGTCAGACCTCCATGCCAAGAAGGAGCCTTGCAGGGCTCTGACTGTCTGCATCCAATGCCACCAGCCAATGCCAGTTTCATGCAGAACTATCCTGTCCGCATGGATAGGAAGATTCAGTGATGTTTAGATGTCAGTTCTTTCCAACTTGATCTAAAGATTCAGTGCAACCCAATCAAAATCCCAGCAAGTTCTTTTGTGAACATTGGCAAAGCAATGATAAGTTTATATAAAGAGGAAAGGACCCAGAACAGCCAGCCTGGTGTTGGAGCAGAAGAACAAGGTGGGAGACGGATGAGAGGCAACCTCAAGACTTTCTATCAGGTGTAGCAATCAAGACACAATTGGAATTGGTACAAGAAGAGCCAAATAGAGCAATAGAACTGAATGGGGATTCTAGGAAAAGCCCCCCAGAAGCATATGCAACTGATCTTTGACAGGGGAACAAAGACAATTCAATGGAGAAAGGATAATCTTTTCAACAAATGGTACCAACATAACGATATCCATATGCAAAAAAAGTTAATAACAAGATACAAGCCGTATGCCTTTCACAAAAATGAGTTCAAAATGAATCACAGACCTAAATGCAACTTCTAGAAGGTAACACAGGAGAAAGTCTAGGTACCCTTGCGTTTGGTGGTGAGTTTTCAACTTTATCACCGAAAAGCATAATCCCTGAAAATAATTAATGAACTGGGCTTCATGAAAATTAACAACGCCTACTCTTTGAAAGACACTGATAAGAGAATGAGAAGAGAAGCCACACACGGAGAAAATAGATCTGCAGAAGACACAGTGGATAAAGAACTATTATTAAAAATATACGGAGAGCCCTGGCTGGTGGCACAGTGGATAAGGTGCCGGCCTGTGAACCCAAAGGTCGCAGGTTCGATTCCCCAGCCAGGGCCCATAACCAGGTTGCAAACCAGGTCTCCAGTCAGGTCTGTGGCTGGAGGCAGGTGAAACACAACCATACATTGATGTCTCTCTCCCTCTCTGCCTCTCTCCCTTCCCCTCTCTCTAAAAATAATGAAATAAAATCTTTAAAAAAAGAGAAAAAAAATGTCATTTGCACTATGAAGACTTACATGACTCTTAAAAAATATATATATGGAGAACTCATAAAACTCAAAAGTAAGAAACCAAACAACCCAACTAAAACTAAAACAAATGGGCCAAGAGTTAATGGACACCTCACTAAAAAAGACACACTGATGGCAAAAAAGCACATGAAAGGATGCTCAACGTCATACGTATTAAGAAATTACGACTGAAAACAACCATGAGCTACCACTGCACACCTAGGAAAATGACCCCAAACCGAGACACTGACATCACCCAGTGCCAGTCAGGATGTGGAGCCGTGGGGACTCTGATTCATGGCTGGTGGGATGAAAAATCTCCCAGCCACTTGGACGACAGTTTGCGGGTTCCATACAAGACTAAGCTTCCTCTTGCTTTGTGACCCAGCAATCCTGCCCCTCTGCACGGACCCAAAGGAGCGAGAAGTTTGTGTGCATGCCGACA
Organism: Noctilio leporinus; assembly: GCA_004026585.1. NCBI lineage: Eukaryota > Metazoa > Chordata > Mammalia > Chiroptera > Noctilionidae > Noctilio > Noctilio leporinus. Next base: position 75,739 of record PVIW01004920.1, read on the forward strand.
CGAGTGTGCACCTGCTTGCAGAAGCTTGCTCATAATGCCGAATGTGAGAATGGCAAGGTGGCTGCGCCAAGTTGCTCCCTGCTCCTCCTGCCTCTTCTGAAGTTCCAGCCCGAGGGCTACTCCAGGGGGACCTTGGGGCTGCAGCCCTTGCTCCCCTCAAACCTCTTCTCTTTGCGCCATGCACCTGAGTCTCCTTCAAGTCTGTTCCACAGTTTTAATCCTTGACACCAGTCATCAGTCAAAAATATCATTTATTTTTTTACAAGGAGGAAAAGTATTTCAAAATGGGTCCTCTTGGTCCTGACTGGTGGCACAGTGGGTAAGGTACTGGCCTTTGAACCCAAAGGTCGCTGGTTGGATTCCCAGCCAGGGCACATAACCAGCCAGGTCTCCAGCCAGGTCTCCAGCCAGGTCCGTAGCTGGAGGCAGGTGAAAGGCAACCATACGTTGAAGTCTCACTCCCTTTCTGCCTCCCTCCCTTCCCCTCTGTCTAAAAAATAATAAATAAAATCTTTAAAAATAAATAAATAAAATAAAATTCTCTTAAAAAAAAAATAGGTCCCTTTCACTGTTTATTTTTTGCAAGAAGCCCTAACATTTCCTGGTGACTCTGGTCACTCTGTGGGGACAAGATGGTTTGTCTCTTCCTGAGACCCCTCATCTCCTAGGAGATGAGAAATACCACCATTGCCGCCTTATCCCTGCACCTTTTATGCAAAGATGTTTTCTTTACCAGGGATGTTTTGCCTGAGTTCACAGAAATTGCTCTTGACTGTTGAACTTAATGGATTCTCCCGAGTCTCTTGATACCCTGTTATGGATTTATTATCCACGAATTAACTCACACTCTTTCAGACCTCAAGTCAGCATGGCTTCCAATGTGCAATTATGAAACTCGTCCAGACAATAGACACAGAGGTGTGGGGCTGGCCTTGGCCTCAGCTGGTGAGGCCCATTCCCTGAGTGCACCGTGCCCGGACCTTCTTTCTACTGGGACTTTCTTATGGGAGAATTCTGGCCTATTGGTCCAGGGGTTAAATCACAGGTGACCTGGAAAAATATGTTTTATCTCCCTAAACACACAATCAATATTTTGGGCAGATTTTCCCTGGACTGGGAACCACATCTGTAACATTACCTATTTGTTTGAGATTCAGTATACATATCAACCTATGAATTTCCATAAGGATGCAGGGTGATCACCATGTGGCCGAAAGGTAGAATCAAATGATGAAGTGAAGCAGGACCCGCCCCCACCAATAAACAAAAAGGGCCATGAGTTAGAAATGAGGGTCACAGGGTGATGTTGGATGCCATCACTGAAAGGGAAGGGTTGGTGTGGCGTGAGGAGAGGAGCAGAGAGAGAGGTCTGGTGGTCCCAGCAAGGCAGGGCAAGATTGCAGGGGACAGTTGGGGCCTCATTCAGGTTTTCCCTTGCAAGTAAGTCAGGGATTTGAAATGCAGGTACTTTGGAGAGAAAACCCTATGCATAGAGATAGGGGAGGCACAGCTTTATTTCTGTGGTTCCCTGGCCTCTGGCCTCTGAGGTGGGGGCAGGGAGGCCAGGCCCCGTTCTTGTTTGGAGGGTGAGACTCGAGGGACGGCTGTGGAAGACAGACTGTTCTCAGTTCCAGGGCAAGACTGCTGAGAGTGCAGAGTTCAGCCTTTGAAATGACAAGAATCTGCACTGGGCGAAGGGCCTTGTCTGCTGGAATGAGACCAAAGGCGACCATGGGGTTTTGAACTTTGGCCAATAGAAGGGGCTTGCAGGTTCCAGAGAGTTGCTGTGATTGTTTTTTAAAAATTTTTAGAAGAAAAACAGGCAGTTTTTATAACCAAACTGTTAGCCAATTATCAGTTATTATTGTCACCTGTGGACAGTGTCTGGCAAACTAGAGATCTGATCAAAACTAACGATTGCCTGGAAGTTGCCCATTGCCTCTCTCAGTCTCTTGCGATTCTGCGTAGAAATAGGTCCGTTAGGGCCATTGAAATGTTATTATAATCTGAGACCCTGGGCGCATTATTGACGTTCCTGAGTCGGTGCCCCCTCTGTAAATGGGGGCGCAGGAGGCCTGACGTGGGAGTTGGACAAGATCTCCCTAGCAGATCCATCTCACGTATCAGCGGCTCCTTCAATCTGGTCTCTTTGCACAGACTTCTCAGTAAGAAGGTCGGGAGGGAAGTTTACCTACTGGTCGTTGGGGTCAAGGAGAAGAATTGTTTATTGAAACGATGTTCCCAGTGCTTCCCTCGTGAAGGGGCCCCCTGGGCAGGCGGAGAGGGATCAGCGTACGCCACACCCTCCATGCCCTTGAAGAGCTCCCAGAGGAGTGAGACCGTGAGGCAGGACACATGGGCCTTCCAGAAGGAGGTAAACAACACACACTCTGGGACGTGTAGGAAAAGTGGGTCATTTGTGGTTGGGAGCCGCACGGCGGGGGACGGGAGGGTGCCGACACTTACTGAGAGCTCACCAGGTGCTAACAGCCGGGTGCGAGGTTGCACGTGACCCTCTGCAGTCCGCGGAACAACCCCGTGGGGCGTGCATTTGTAGATCCGTGTACAGCTTGGGAAACAGAGGCTCTGCGAAGTTCAGGAACTGACCTGAGACCAAGGCATTAACAAGTGGGGTGGTTGCGGGGCTCAACCAGTGTTAGCCATTGTCGCTGCTCTTTTCTCTACCCCGTGCTGATTCAAGGCATTAGGGACGAATGAAGATCCCGGACAAAGCACCCAGTTTTCAAGGGGTGGAGGGTTAGATGTCTCTCTGGCAGGCGAGAGAAGAATGGGCAGCAAGTCATGGGCTGGGATACCGCATTCCCACCTCCAGCTCTGGAGTCTTACCGGACGCCATTACCTTGGGGCAGACTCAGCCAACAACTGGCCCAGCAACACCAGTTTGAATGATCTAGAAGCCATCTAAGACTAAACAGAAAATGCCACTGATTGATTAAAAGCGAAACAAGACAAACAAACAAACAATCAAGGAGAGCCCTCCTGCCCACTCCAGCCTCTAATACCAAATCCCAGCGTGGCCCTGGTGCGGACTCCCTGCAGCCCTGGCCCCGGAAACCCCACTGTCCCACCTCTGCCACCCCCTCTTTTCAATCCTTTAGGCTCCAAATGAAAAGTGTTTATTCTGGAGGCGGTGTTTGTTTGGTTGGTTTTAAAGCAATCTTGTTGACTTTTCTCCTATTGCTGTCCTGGCTCTGCCTTCCGGGATTGCCTTCGGGGAGGGAGTCTCTCCGGACAGCTTGGAGCCACTAACTTCTCTGAAGGGGATTGTTCCAGGGAGGGGAAATGTTTGCTTTTCCAAAACACCTCCTCTGGGAGACCATCCGTTGCATTTTTGCCCCATCAGGGAAAGTTCATCCTCAGATAAGGAATTTGAGAAAAGCTGGCTGTGATTTCCTACAAGAGTCTCCAAGGACAAACGTGAGTTCCCCAGGATCAAGGTCTCCTTGTTTGTACCCCTGGCAGCATTTCCTGCACTCCCAGCATGTGTCCTCCCGCCTGGCTGGTCTGAGGACGGAGGAGCAGGGGCTTGGGTTATACCTGGAACAGCCTCCGCGGCATGCCGTTCCTCTCTTTCTTTCACTTGGTTCATTTACTGTGCGTTGGTCCAAGTAGAATTTTCTATTGTTAAGGAACATGTGTTACATAACATCACTGTTTTTCTAGCCACAAGCCATGAAGAGGATGCAGACTTCCTCTGTTTGGCTCCTGTCTGCAGAAGCAGGGTTTCTAAAGAAGTAAGTGCTTTGGCGAATGGTATTTCACCCCCAAGCGGGTCGCCAGAACTCATTTACTGGGGAAACACTGGATGTTAAAAGTGAATGATGTGTCAGGTTTGCTGTCCCCCTAGGATCTGAGAAAGCTGAAAGAAGGAGAAAGAAAGAGCCTGTGGAGACGTGGACAACCCATGGGTTCCCCTGCATCGCGCCAGCTAGAACCCAAGTTTACCAGCACCCACCCAGCAAGGGGCACTCTCTCTGACCAGGGGAACCTCCCGAGGGCTGTGGACTGGTCTGGTTTGGGTGTGGGTTGGGCCCTCTCTCTCTCTCTCTCTCTCCTTACAAATCTCCAGTGTCCAGAATGACCCAAAACTTACTCCCTCGCGGGGGCAGAAATGACTCAATTTGCTATTCCACTCATGGGGCTGGGTGTAATGAGAAAAGGAGCGCAGACTTCCCTGCAGACTTGTGCGTGGGGGACCTGGGTGGGAGGGTCTGTTAGGGCTGAGAGCTTCCTGGCTGGAGTCCCCAGAATCAAGCGGCTCAGTGGCACTAACTCACCCGCGTTGTTCAATGTCTCAGCAGCAGCAGATCTAGTGACAACTTACAAAACCCTCGCCTGTCCTGAATGTCCTGCCATCACGCTGGATGGCATCTTCCGCCTCTGTGTCTGATGGGCCTCAGATGGCTGCGATGGGTTCCTCTCTAACCAACCTCCCCGGGGAGCCTCAGTCTCAGACCTCTTTGTTCCCTCCCCCTCCGACCGGGGGAGTCCACTTCTGTGGCTTTAAAACCATCTTTGTCAAGAGGACTTGTCAATGTTTAGATGCAGGCCTCTGACCCCCAGTCTCACTCAGTGGTCTCATCTGCTTCTTTCAACGGCCTTAAACTATCTGGATTGTACAGCTAACCCTTCTAAGGAAGAATTGCTTTGGATATTAACCCTTTATCAGATATTTGGTTTGCAAATATATTTTCCTATTCCACTGGTTGCCTTTTAATGTTGTTGATGGTTTTCTTTGCTGTGCAGAAGCTTTTTAGTCTGATGTAGTCCCACATTTTCATTAATCTTTTTGTTGCCTGAACTTTTGGTTTCAAGTCCAAAAGAGCATTGCCAAGATCAATATCAAGGAGTTTCCCCCTCTGTCTTCTAGAGTTTTATGGTTTTAGGCCTTACTTTTAAAGCTTTAATGAGTTTTGAGTTTATTTTCTTGTGTGTGTATGGTGTCAGGTAAGGGTACAATTACAGTCTTTTGCATGGGGGTACCCAGTTCTCCCAACATGGTTTATTGAAGAGACTATTCTTTCCCCACTTTGTAGTCATAGACTAGTACATGGTGCATGTGGCGACAATACAGTCTCCTGTTGAGTGGCAGTGGGGTGGCATGAGGCCAGGCCAGGCCGGGGGCAGGGCCTGGATTGTGAAGGATGTCGCTTGACTCCCTGTCCACCCCTGGTGCTCAGTGGCCTTTGTAGGACTCCAAAGGGAGGTCTTTGCCTCCTTCCTCTGTTTCAACTCATAGACCTCAGCCCTCTGTTGGACCCAGTCTAGTTTCTTCAGGCGTATGGAAGCAGGACACATATCCTGCAGGAGGGGGTCTCGGTGGCACTCTGCTCCTGTCCAGCCACCCTGGGGGAAGTCTGTTTTAGTGGTCACAAAACTATTCGGTGCAGGATTGCGATAGACGGCCCAGAAGCCTTCTAGAGAGTAAATATGCTCCTTCCGTGACTGTTTTGTCCCGAACACTGTTCTCTGGCCCAGAATGAGCTCACTGAAGTGCCCGAATTCCGCTCTGCAGGACGGAGGTCTGTTTTCGGATGAAGCTTGCACAGTTTGGCATTTGAGGAATTCTTTATTGTGTTCTGTAGGTAAAGCACCGAAGCGATCAAAGATATACCAGTCACCCCTTCTGGGCTTTCATAAAGGGAAAAGCACCCTTTCCGTTCCTTAGTTCGAATTCAAAGAAGGAGGATGAGAAATGAAGCTGCTGTTTTCCCTTATGGTAGAATTAGGACTCCCAACCCAGGGCTGGTGACATGAAGTATCTGCCTGATGACGCACAGCTGCATGGATTTCCTTGTGTTTTTCTTCCTGGGGAAGGTGGCTTGGGAAGGAGGGTGAACTTAGTCACGCTTTGTAGCAAAGGTGAGCAGTCGGGGGGCCTCGGAAAGTGAGCGGCTTGCCTTGACCGCAGGGCGGGACCGTTGGGGTGTGGACATTCTCCCTGCACAGAGCACGGTGATGTGAGACATAAATTTGCTCTGTGAGAAGGTAAGTACTACGGGGAACACGAGGCAGGTCTGTGTAGTGGTGACCCTCTTCTATAGAGGCTTGGTCATTCGCATTAAAATTTTGCCCCCCCCCCCCCGATTTGTCTCTTGACTTCTGTTTATTATTGTATGAAACTTTATTACCCAAGGTAATAAGATAGAACAACAAATGTAACCACAATGCATCAGTCTCAGAATCACTGCTCGCAGGACATCGGGGGGCCGAGTGGGTCCTTGGGAGCCTGTGGAGGGGGGGATGGCAGCTCCCCAAGGTCACACGAGGTGGAGAGAGCTGGGCGCTCCACTCCCAGCTGGTCTCTGAATGGCAGCGGGAAGTGCGGGAGCTTGAGAAGGCAGGTCCAACCCCAGCCTGTGGGTCGGGATGGGACTGTGATGGACAACAAGGCTGAGGGCCCAATGGTGCCCATGGTCTGGAGACAAGAGAGGACAGCCTGCAGGGTGGCAGACAGTCTGGAAGACCCGGGACTGACCAGCGATGTTGTGTTCTGTTTTCTATGCTCTTTCCTGACCATGTGCTGACATGCTTTTTACACAGCTGGAATGATTTTTCCTGTTTAATGAGCCTTCGTCCTCTTCGGCAGGGAGGTACAAGAACGCGTAGGACATCTGTAACAGCCTAAACAATGACATATGAAAAAGAGAATGATTGGCATCTTCTGACTGGCCCTGAATGACATTTCTGCGCTCTTGTGCATAGTGGCATAGTTTTAGACTTCCAACATTGTATTAAAACTTGCGAAAACAAAACCGCACAGACATGGGGGCCCTAGTGCTATGAATAAGAGGAAATGTCTTATTCAAAAAGAATGATCGAAATGGCCATTCTGAACTTACTGAGATGTCAGAACACACTGAAAAATTATAGTTAGTGAAATAAAAATGGTAGACGTATATCCTATGAAATAACTAAGGTTTTAAGAACCCAATTTTGATGAAGTAGAAAGTTAGAAAAAAGTGCATAGTATGTTTCTTTTGTTATAATTATGTGTGGTGTCGGGGGTACTAGACTTCTCAGTCACCTTGTAAGTTACCTAAATGTCCAACCATTGCTCTGTGCACCTGAAAATAACAGAACATTGAATGTCAATTGTAATAAATAAAACATGTTTCCTATTGTGTGTTTGTGTCCACATTCTGATATTTTAGTTTAAAATCAATCGATTGTGGTTTTGAAAAGTGGTGAACATTTCTCTAACATGTAAGCTAATTAAACAGAAGACAAAGTAAGCCAAAAAAAAAAAAAAAAAAATCCAGCTCTTTGTAAAAAGGCTTGAGTAAAACTTTGTTGTTGAAAAAGCTCTCTTTCCTTCAGTTGCTCTCGTTTTTGGGTTCCTGCGACCCCATCGGGGGAGCAGGTTTCTGTGGCTGACGCAGCCATGACGTCCCGTGCGCCAGCCTGTGAACACTGCGGCTTCCCGGTGGCACCTGCGGCCCCCACAGCTCCTGGTCCTAACTGCCAGGCTCACAGGACCCTCGCGTGTGCCGGGGGCCCTGCTCAGCTCCTTCTCTGCGTTAATCAAGTGAACCATCTTGAGTCTGTCAGGTGAGCAGCCAGTGCAGTGAAACGCAGAGTGGCATTCGGGGAGGCTTCCTGGAGTCCCCTGGCTGCTGTGATATTGTTCTTCATGCAAAGTATTCCTTTCAGATCTGCCTTGCAGAAAATGTCCTAAGGACACCTGTTTCTCCCTAAAATTGCAGTTTCTCAGAGCGGAAAGCTGTTTGGAGACCCGAGGAGAACATTTTATTCCTTGACTTGCAGGTTAGACATATTTTGTCATGATGGCAGGGCAAGGTTTTACTGCCGCTGTCAGCAACTTTATTGAAAAGCACATCACATTCGATTGGCTAGAGGTTCGTTCTGTTATTTAAAAAAATGCATCACTATGCATTTAATTGAAGCCAAAGTTCAGGGGCATTCTCTTCCCCAGCAGGCTAAAGGTAGATGACTCTGGGGACAGCCAATCGAAAGTCCTGTTGGAGGCTTTTGGGTTGGGACCAAATTGCACTCCTGATACATTCTGGTGGGTCGAGGGATGTGTTTAAATGTCAACCAGGTTCCTGTCTCCCCTAGGAGCTGGGCCCCTGCCAGCACCTCAACTATTAGGCCGGGACTGTTTCCTGCTGGGCACAGCTTCCCGTTCTGACAGCCCAGGACAGCATGTTCTCTTTCACTTTGGCAGGAGGGCCCAAGGCTGCTGTCAGGCAGCTCTGTGACATGTATGCGCCCTCTGAGGCTCTTCTTTGGTATGTGGTGTCTGCATAGAGAGCGTGGGTTGGAGACCCCCGACACATCAGCCTCTGCAGGGTGGCCCAGGGCGCTGGGCCGGTGCGGGGACAGAGCCTGGAAGCCCCGGGTCCTCATCCCAGCAACACACATCCTTAGCTCACGGGGCAGTCAACCACTCTCTTGGGGCCTCCGTTCCCTTAATTTTAAATGGGCAAGGTGAGCTAAAACAGGAAGACAATATTGACATTAAAAATGAGGCAGTAATTAAATGGTGAATTGTCTGGATGTGATAAAAAAAAAAAAAAAAGGAAGTACACATTGGTGACTAGAGAATGGACAAGGGGATGTAAAGAATAATAGAGGAAATGGAGAAGCCAAAGAACTTATACATCTGACACATGGACCTGAACTAAGTGGGGGTATTGCCGGAGGGAATGGGGGTGGTGGAGGGGGGCAAAGGGGGAAAAATAGGGACAACTGTAATAGCAAAATTAATAAAATACATGTTTAAAAAAGAAAGAAAGGATAGAATAACAAAAAAGTAACAGCTGACACTTATTGACATTCATTGATTTTCCAAGAGCCTTGGATGACTCGTGTCATTTGGTTCTCACACTGTCCTTGGGAAGCCAGAGCTGAGGTGGCCCGGTCCCCGGGAGGAGCTGTGGCGCTGGGGCAGGTTTCGCTCACGCACCAGTTTCCAGCAACACTGCCAGCGGGCGCTGCACGCGGCACCCAGACCTGGTGCTTGGTTGGGACTGTTCCTTCTCCAAGTGTGAGGCTCAGAGCAGCAGCGCAGCCACTCCAGGGAACGTGCTGAGTGTGCATTCTCAGGCCCTGAAACCATTCTTTAGGGGCAGCGCCCAGGAACCTGGGTTTTTGATAAGCTTTCTGCCCCCTGAACCATTCAGTGGCTGCTCTAGAGTCCATGTTCTCACTTCCTACCCCGAGGCTTTCCGCCGCCGATGGGTTTTCTGGTGTCCCGGACAGGGCGGTTGGCTGGTTGATTGTGCGTTTCTCTCCTGCCTGCGGGCGGCCCCTCCGGCAGGTGGGCGCCTGACCCCGGGACAGGCTGAGCTGGTGGAGAACCAGACAAGGGCACAGGGAGAGGAGCCCATCCCTCTGCTGTCACTGCCAGTCCTTCATGGCCCGCACACGGTCAAGGTCAACGCGTGGTCAAGTTTTGCGGCAAGAAACCCTTCTGTTTTAGAACTCAAAAAATGTGTGTACCGTTGGAAATTCGCTTGAGTGGGCTGTGTGCCCGCTAAGCGTACAAGCTCCCTCCCCCCTTGCCAAGAGAGGGCCGTGCCTGGTCCGGATGCTGAGTTACGGGGAGAAGGCTGTGCCTGGCTCCTTCTGTTGGAAAAGCCAAGTTTTCTTCTGACCACTCGTGATAACATGCCGCATATACATCAGTTCCATGCACATCCGGCTTGTTCTATCAACATTTAAGGGCCTTTAAAAATTCTAGAGAAAAAACCAAATGACTGTTTATTTTTCTATATGGCCTCCAGCTGGTCCTGCTCACCATCAGATGCCCTATCCTTGGTGCATTTTTTCAGAGCCTTGATTCCTTCCATTTGCACACAGTGATGGGTGTGGTGTCAAGAGAAATGTGATGGAGAGAAAGACAAGTCCAGCAGGAAGAAAACATGTGTATGCCTGTATTTTTCTAAAAAAGTACTATTACAAAAAATTCAGAAAGTATATCATGAAGTACAAGAGGAAAATAAAGATCACCCACTTTTTCACAGCTTAGAACCATTAGCATTTTATTGTAAATTGTTTTATGAATTTTTTTTTTTTTTTGCAAATAGACATCTTTATTATAGGCATATATTTTTCTAAAAAGTTAGACTCTCCCTAGTACAGTGGTTTTACAAAGGCAGCAGGCTGTGGCTTCCACTTCACGTCAGTATGTATGAATGCAGATAGCTTTCTAGGGCATCTTGCTGGCGGGAAGACTTGTTACCAGTCACTCACACAGTTCTGGTGTTGTGTGTTTCCATGTCCTGTCTGCCTGAGACATGTCCAGGGTCACCTGTCCAGCATAGGGGGAACGTGGCAGGTGGATATAATATACCTTTTAGAGTCAGTCACTTCAAAACCAAAAGAAATGACTCACATGAAGCTGTCTATAGCTATCAGTCTATAGCTATCAGGGGTTGGCTTGCTGTCTGTGCTTTAAATTTGCAAGTACTGTGCCGTTGGGCTTTAATAAGTTCAACTTGGTGACATATTTTCTGGGATGAATAGCTCTCTTCCTTACCAGTACAGATTTCTAAAAATAAAGTTTGACTTCATGTCTTGTTTTTCTCAGGGAAATTCTACCCCAGGGAAAGCACTTGTAGGGAGATTCCAGGGATCAAATTCAGACCAGTTGACCATGAATTAGCTTTTTTGGTGTTGGGAATGGTTAAAGGAGATACCAACTTGACTGTAAGTCTCACAAGGTCTACATATAGGCCTTACCTACACATGACTAGCTTGGGAAAAGGAGTTGCTTTCAGTGACACAGCTAGTGATGGGCTATTTCCCAATGGGGCACACTTTTTTTTTCCAAGCTGAGTTTTATGGGAAGCTAAAACAAGATACTGTTTTTGGTGGTGGGCTTTTCTTTCAAATGGAAAGGCTTTAGCTCTGGCTGGTGTGGCTCAGTGGACTGAGTGCCAGCCTGCAAATCAAAGGGTCACCAGTTCTATTCCCAGTCAGGGCACATACACAGGTTGCAGGCCAGGTCCCCAGTTTGGGGCATACAAGGGGCAACCACACATGGATATTTCTCTCCCTCTCTTTCTCCCTGTCTTCTCCTCTCTCTAAAAATAAATAAATAAAATATTTTTAAAGAATGGGAAGGCTTTATAAACAGCGAGTTTTGCCATGAGATGCTTACTCTGAAGACTTACGGGTTCAAGAATTGAATAATGTGTCAGGATCTGATAAGAGGCAGAGGCCAATGCTTTGTTCTGGTGAAGTGCATGAACCAAAGAACCACAGTGCAGCACCCCTGAAAAAGAGTCAACCCATTCTGCCCAAGAGTGCCATACTCAGGTACTGGAATGGGGCTTAAGCAATAGAATTTTTTAAAAAGGTTTTATTTATTATCTTTAGAGAGAGGGGTAGAGAGAGAGGCAGGGAGGGAGAGAGACATCATGTATGGTTGCCTTTCACCTGCCTCCAGCTATGGACCTGGCTGGAGACCTGGCTTGCAACCTGGTTATGTTGCCCTGGCTGGGAATCGAACCAGCGACCTTTGGGTACACAGGCCGGCACCTTATCCACTGTGCCACCAGCCAGGGCAAGAACAAATTTTTGAAAGTGCAAAATGACTTGCCCTTGAACTAGAACTAAAGTAGGGACTTGAATTAACAATAAGGTATCAATATTGGTTCATTTGTGTGACAAACACATCAGGCTAATATAACATGTTAATAGGGGGAAGTGGGGTGTGGCCTATGGAAACTCCCTGTACTACGACAGGGTCTTTCTGTGCATCTAAAACTATTATAACATTGAAAGTTGATTTTTAAAAAATCAAACTTGACCAAACGTATCTGTTTTTAAAGACATACTCTATGTAGAAAATATTAAAAATGGGAAAGTTATCTGTGGTAGAAGGAGACTATGCAGCGGCCACGCAGGAGAAATCACTTAGCAGGTGTGGCCGTGGGGCGTGGCTGGACCCCAGAGCGGAAGCGGAGGGAGGCGTGAAAGGGGTTGCCGGTCCACTTGGGAGTGCTCACGGAGGGTCGTGGCTTCCACATCAAACAGTCTGTTCTTCCCACGGGCAAACAAGCTGTCAGAGGCTTTAAAGAAAGGAAGCATCAGGATCTGGTCTTGCTGCAGAGAGATGGCTCCTGCTGGGTGAGGAGAATGAATCCGCACAGGGAGACGGAGACAGAAGTGGCACCCAGCCCTCGCTCAGGTCAAAGTCGGAAGGTAGGAGGCTCCTTAGGCAAGGAAGTGGGCAGGGGGATAAAAGGCTGTGGGGAGAAGTGAACCCCTCCACTGTTTGTACGTTATTTAGTCATTTAGTAGGTCAGCCGACAATTCTAGGGAGCCACTGTACCAGCCCTAACTGTGCCCCCCACGCCACGGGGCTATCGGTGATGGCTATGTGCTCTGGAAGGCTGTCCTTTGCTGCAAAGGCCAGCGTTGGGGTGCAGACCCGGGCTGGGCAGGAAGAGTCAGGGGGAGCAGCCAACCCTGTGCCCCGCTGGGGTCCTCAGGGCATTCACATTGGCGACTCGGGTTGGGAGAGTATTATCTGCTGACTGTCCAACCTCGCTGGAACTCCAAATCTCTTCCCTACTGGTTGGACAGGTCACTCAAGCTCTTGAGCATCAACTCCCTCATCCGTAAGACACAGATAGCAAAAGGTACCACGTCCCAGGGCTGTGCTAGGCCACCACCCTGAGTGTGGCCCCGGCCCTGCAACCAGGAGACAAGTCCACACCATGGTCGTGAGCACTGCCATTTCTGGTTGAGTCTGAACGGGTGCTGGTCTTGTTGGCCCTGAGGAGTGGGAGGGGATGCTTCAACGGGGTGGGACCTCACACCTCAGTGAAGTGCCTGCCAGGCAGCGCGGGTGGCGGGGAAACTGCGCAGGCAAGTGCAGGGAAGTTGTGAGTGACACTTCTATTCCCTCCAGGCCTGCTGCTGAAATAGTGACATGATGACAGGGTTTCATTTTCTGCCAATTTTCCTCCCCACGCAGTGAATCATGGCACTCTATCTGGGTGCTGTATCTGAGGAGGAAGATGGAACCCTAACAAGGTTGTCGGGAGGCTGGGAACCTCGCCTAGCAGCCGTCCAGGAGCCCTGGGGCATCAGATAGGCAAAGACGTAATCGTGTCATCTGTTAGGATTTAAAGGACCGATAGTTGAGCTTTCAATATATTTAGACAAATTCAAATGGAAAAAAAAGGAACCAAGTGCTGCAGCAATCACTAAATATGAGGATGAGTTATTGAATGCAGGATGAATTCTCATTTCTCTGAGGTGACGTGGAGGTGATGTGTCCTGAAGGATGGCCCAGACAACAGAACATGCTGAGCCCTGTTTATCCCATACCAGATCTTGTTCAATGCTTTCTGTGATCCATTTCACCTAGCACCTCGTATTTCACTGTATTTTTAATCCCACCTCCTTCTAAGGCAGAATGTGCAAATATAGACCAACACACAATGGTAACAGGGCTAGGTCTCTCCACATCTCCTATAATAATTAAAATAGTTGAAAATAATACTAAACATTTATTATGCTTCCTATGCATCATGCCGCATGCTGTGCGGTTTACATGGTTTATGTCTTCTGAAATCTACATTTTATTTTCCACTTAACTACCTGACAGTGCCACTTGGGTATCCCACAGGAATTTCAAAGTTAACTGGACCAAAACAAAGCTTAGGATCTCCTCCTATCACGCTGATATTTTCCATCTGAGTAACTACCCCTGGCCACCCGGTTATAAAAATACAGAGCAGTCAGCCTTGATTTTCATCCTTTTATTCATATTCTATAGCCAGTCTCTCAGACGGCCCTATTGCTTCTGTCTCTGACATGCATATAGAATCTGCCCATTTCTCTCTAATTCCCTGTCGCCGCCTTAGTACACGGTACCTTACCCTTCACTCATGGTCACTGCAATAGCTGATGCCCGGCTTTCACGGTTGTATCCTGAGTCCATCATGCACAGAGATTAAAGTGATTATTTTCCCTCCAACCTTTCACTGTGAATATTTTAAATATGAGCTTTGTCCAGACAAAGTACAGCCATTGCTAATGTAATGAGAATGGTTTGCAGGACATGGATGTCACCTGGCAGCCAAGGAAAGTGGACTGGAATGTGCATTCGTGAACAATGGCAACTTCACTGTACTAGTCGGTGGGGGTGGGAGATGCTGCTGAGTGAGCGTGTGTACTGTGTGGCCGCCACGTTCCAAATGACTGAGTAGAGCAACAAGCCTGCATCCAATTTTGTGTTAAGCTGAAACATTCCTCTAGGAAAACGATTTGGATGATTCAGAAAGCGGCAGCTAAGGGCAGCTGGGGATTGGCAGCTTCATCACGACAACACGCCCGCTCATGCATCACGTCTCACGCAGAGTTTTTTTGTGAAACATCAAATCATCCAGGTGACTCAGCCCTACTACAGCCCAGATTTGGCACCCTGAGACTTCTTTCCCAAAACTAAAATCATCTTTGAAAGGGAAGAGGTTTCAGACCATTGATGAGATTCAGGAAACTAAGAGAAGGCAGCTGATGGCAATTGGGAGAACCATATGAGGTCTCAAGGCCCCTACTTTGAAGGGGACTGAGGCATCCTTGTCCTGTGCACAATGTTTCTTGTATCTCCTTCAATCAATGTCTCTATTTTTCACAGTACATGTCTGGATACTTTCTGGACAGACCTTGCAGAGCAGGGAAGTTGAAATACTTTTGAACATTCAAGCTTATCACCTAGATTCCACCAGTAAGATTTTACCGGTATTTTTAAATTTAAATTTAAATTTAACTTTTTAAAGGTTTTATTCCTTTACCAGTATATCGTAATTTGCTAATTAGAGCTGCCAGGAAAGATACCACAGACCAGGGGGCTTAGACAACAAAAATTTATTTTCTCACAGTTTTGGAAGCTACAAGTCCAAGATCAAGGTGTCGATAAATTTGGGCTCTTCAGGGGCCTCTGTCCTTGGCTTGAATATGGCCACCTTCTCGCTGTGTCCTTAGGTGGCTGTCCCTCAGTCTCTTGTTGTCTGTGGCCTAATCTCTTCTTATAAGGACAGCACATATGGGGGCATATGATCTTACATCACCTTCATTACCCCTTTAAATGTCCTGTCTCCAGGGCTCTGGCTGGTGGCACAGGGGATAAGGCGCTAGCCTGCGAGAATCCAAAGGTTGCTGATTCGATTCCCAGCCAGGGCACATAACCAGGTTGCAAGCCAGGTCTCCAGCCAGCTCTGTAGCTAGAGGCAGGTGAAAGACAATCATACATTGATGTTTTTCCCCCTCTCTGCTTCTCTCCCTTCCTCTCTCTCTGAAAATAAATAAAATCTTAAAAGAAAAAAATGTCCTGTCTCCAAATAAGTTACATTCTGAGGTACTGGAGGTTAGGACTTCCTACATGTGCATTTGAGATGGCACAATTCAGCCCATAACACATATTCATGTTTTCCTCCATTTCTGTTTATCTATCAATCCCTTTATTCACCCATTAATGTACTTTAATTTGGGTGCATTTCAAAGAAATTGCAGATATCAGTCTCCTTCCCTGTAAACACTTCAGCATACATACCCTTAGCAGGAATTCAATGTTTGTGTATGTTTTTCCCCCAAGTTTTATTTATTTATTTCAAGGAGTTTTTAAACATTCATTTATTGTTGTTATATTACAGCTGTCTCATTTCCCCCCCATTGCTCTCCCCTGTCCCACGGGCCCCATCCCCTCTCCCACAGTCGGTTCCGCCTGTTTTGTTTTCAGGTACAATTTAATTCCTAAATCAACTTTTGCTGAGTTTTGCAACCCTGACGCTCAGTGAGAGTAGAGCGTGAACCGTGGCTGCGGCGTGAACTGTGGCTGCGGCGTGAACCGTGGCTGCGGTGTGAACCGTGGCTGCGACATGCTCCCTGTTCCCTTCCCGGCGACCCCTGCTCCCAGCGCCTGTCCGGGGAAGCGGCCCTGGTTCTCTCCGCTGGAGAGGGGTTCCCTGTTCTGGGACCTCACCTAATGGAACCGCGGAGCCTGCTGTTGCTTTGGTGGTAACTCATTCCCTTTGGCAGCTGAGCGGGGGCCCATTGATGATGTTTATAGTGGTTTCTACCGCTGCCGACTGCTTCCAGTTTGGGCCTCTTATGAATAAACTGCTGTAAGTAGTCCTGAAGGGGTCTGTTTGCAAGCGCACATTTTCATTTGTTTAGGGTAAATAGTTAGAAGTATGTACTGGGTATTTCTGGGTACGTGTAATGTTTTAAAACAGGGATCGTTTAGAAACGTGCCAAGTAAGGTCTCAACTTTGTATACAATCTTTCAATAGCTTCCCATTGCACTTAGAATGAAATTTCCCCCTAGAATCAAGCCCAGAAAGATCAGACTCGGTCTCCTCTGACCCTCGCTCCACCCCATCTCTCCCGACATCTGGTCCCACCCCATTCTGTTCCTTGCACAAGACCAGTGTGCTTCTGACTCACTCACATCCTTGCTGCTACTCCAGCCAAGAACTTAATTCTCCCAACCCAGCTGATTCCGGCTTATCCATTTTTTTTTTTAATTTTATTGTTGTTGTATTACATCCATCCCCATTTTGCTCCCCTCTGTCCCCCCACCCATCCACCCATTCCCCCCAAAGTCAATCCCACCTGTTGTCCATGTCCATGGTTCCTTTATACTAGGTTCTTGTCTAAGCTGCTCCCCTTCTTTGCCTCTCCCTCTCCCTCCCCCCTACCCCGTTCCCCTGACCACTGAAGGCCTATTCTTTGTATTTATATACTTGGTTCTGTTTTGCTTGTTGTTAGTTTTGTTCATTATTGTCCCGTAAGGGGTGAGATCATATGATATTTGTCCTTCACTGACTGGCTTATTTCACTAAA
>PVIW01004920.1:92686-118815 GCA_004026585.1 Noctilio leporinus
GCTGGATCAAAAGGCAGTTCCATTTTTAGTTTTTTAAGGAAACCCCATACTGTTTTCCACAGTGGCTGCACCAGCCTGCATTCCCACCAACAGTGTATGAGGGTTCCCTTTGCCCCGCATCCTCGCCAACACTTGTTGTTTGTTGATTTGCTGATGATTGCCATTCTGACAGGTGTGAGGTGGTATCTTAATGCAGTTGTAATTTAAATCTCTCTGATGACTAGCGATGTTGAGCATTCTTTCATAGGCCTCTGGGCCCTTTGTATATCTTCCTCAGTGAGTTGTCTGTTCAGGTCCTTTGCTGATTCCGGCTTATCCTTTAGTCATTGATGAGCTTCAACGGCTTATCTTCAGAGACAAACATCAGAGAAGTTACTTTACCTGAGCAATGTCACACAGCTGGGAGAGCCAGAATGCAAATCCATGCAGACAGGCACTCTTGACCCCAGGGCCCTGTGCATCTTAAAATGCAAACCCTCCTTCAATTGCTTGTCTTGTGATAGCTTCCTGCCTTTCTCTCTCCCTGCCAGTCATTATCTTTCACTATGGCCTGTTTCTTTTGTTTCTCTGCTTTCTTAGTCCCTGAAACTCTTCCTACTAAGGTCACTCACCACCACCTATTTTGTCAAATCTGCGGAAACAGTTTTTGGCTCCCATGGGACTTTGCCTCTCTGCAGTGTTTGACACCGTTAACTACTTTCCTTTTGGACTTGTTGCAATGGCCTTATACAGGAATATTCTTTGTGGTTTACTCCACTTTTTATCCCTAGCACCTTGGTCTCTTTCAGGGGCTGACCCTTCAGGCGTGTGTTTTGAAGATCCACTTGTCTCCTTCTGGTTGCACGTCACACAGAGTCGCCGGGAGCTCTCCTATACTTCCATAAGTTCAACCGTCACCTGAATACCAATTTCCTTCCCAGTTAGACCTGGCCCAGGCCTTTCCCGGATCCAGACTCATCATTTGAATGCCTATTAAACTTCTCTAATTGGATGTCCCAAAGAGACTGTGTTAGTCACCAGCCATGTGGAAAGGCCACATGTGGGTGAGAGAATAACTGAACTCTTCTCCAAAAGCTGGCATCGCTGCCACGATGTGATTGTGACATCTTGGACAACCAGCCCAGCTGAGCTGACGGCGGATGGATGGTGGCCATCTGAGACCCCAAACAAGCACTGCCCAGCTGAATCCACCTGACTCATGGATCCGAGACCCACAACTGTCAGTCAGTTTCCAGGGACTACATGTAAGGATGGTTTGTTCTGTAGCAGTGGGTAGCCAGATGGGGGTCTCTAATGTGAGGGTCCCCCCCTCCCCATCACAATGTGTTTCTCTAGAGCTCCTGTTCCAGCCCCGTTCTACTTCTGGCCTAGCTTCCGCCGGACGGGGGTGGGTGGGGGGGAGGCTCTTCTTCTTTCCCTCCCTTCTTGGTGGGGACTGACTTCCCCATCCAGCAGCACCTCTCCTGCTCTTAGAAAGGCTGTCGTTGGAGCACTCCTGCAGCTCTCCTCCCCCTCCCCTGTCCCCTTCGCTGGGCCACCCCACTCTCCCTGTCTTCGCTGGCCTCCTGCTTGCTGTCCACTCTGCTGTGCTGTTGGTCACCTTCCTGAATCATAGACCTGATTGTGGGCACCAGCCTTTCATGGTTCCAGCTGCTCTCAGAATTAACACAAACTGTAGCAGGATGCGGGGACTCTTTGTCGTCACCTTCATTTGCTTCCGATGCTGCCTGTGGACCTCTCTGTCCCGTCCCTACCAACACCCACTTTCCCCAGAGGCGTGTCCTCCAACCTTTGGGCCCTGTGAGCCCTGCCCTGGGGTGCTTAGGAGCTCAGGCTCTGGTTCTCCCTGGGGCTTTGTCACCTCCTGGCTGTGTGATTTCCGCCACCTTTCTTGGCTTCTCTGTGTATCATTGCCACAATGGGGATAATAATAGAGACCACCCACAATGGGGAAGATAAAGATAAATGTAGCTGAAGAACCTAGAACAATGCTTAGGAGGAGGCAAAACGCAATCTCACCCCTGGAATTCTGCCTCAGGCCTCCTGCTCCTCTTCCCTTCCCCCACTCTCATTTTTCTGCCCAGAAATTCCTGTGTCCTGTCCGCCCCAGCTCCCGTCTCACTTGGAGGGGAGACTACAGAGTTCCTGCCAGAGGCGGCTGCCTGCCTGTCTCCCTGTCCCACGCTTTGTAGATAGATTCCTTTTCATTGTATACGCCGCCCCACCCTTCGCATTTTCAGTGACTAGCCAGAAACTCGGGAGCTAACTCCTAGGGCGTGGTACATGAGGGGGCCTCGTGGTCTCTGCAGAGTGAGTGATGGATAATCAAACGGAGAAATGGAAGAGAGTTGGGCAGGAACTCTTCCCGGCCACCTGGGGGAGGGGCAGCGGGACAGAAACAAGGGAAAGAAGCTGGGTTTGATGAAGAACCTTTCCATGTCCTGGAAAGTCAGTTGCACATTCTGTGGCTCCTCCTGGCTTTCGTTCCTTCCCATATCCGCGTCAGCTGTAATGAGTTGGTTTCCTGGGACTGTGACGGTGTTGTCATCAGCTGGTCTTGTCCACCCACCCAGATACCCTGCACCAGGGGGCTTGCTCCCTGCCAGGGGGTGGGAGGGCTTCCCCATTTCTCTCAGCAACACCCAAAGATCCATGTGAATCCAAACTGCAGGAGAAACCAACCAAGCTGCTTCTCTCACCCAGGAAAGAGCGCAGACCTGGCCATAAGGCGAAGAGGAAGGTGCTGGAAGCAGCCAGGCTGCTCCTGGCTATGGGGCCGCCCAGTTTCTGGCCAGAGTCGCGAGACTTGGTGAACAGAAAGGCTTGATGCCCTGAGCCGTGGGACTGTCCTACCTGAGGAGGGAGAACTATGTCAAGTATGCCTGTGAATAAATGGGATGCCAGTGAACATGACTTTCCAGGTTCCAGAGGAAGGGAGCCTGTCTGTCCTGATTTTTCTAGGGCGTTTGTCTGTCTCCCACATCAGGAAATGATGTCATCAGCCCCTGGTGTCAGGACTCTTCTTGGTTGGTGGCCACGAGCACAGGGCTTGGCCACTCCAGGGCTGGTGTGGAGTTCGGAAACGGGCATTCCTTGCCCACGAGTGCTTTTCCAGGATGACAGCGGTCACGCAGCCACGTGCTGTGACCCTCAGCCTGGCAGCTGCACCCCGCTGAGGGGACAGCTGGAGCAGAGGCTTTTCTGGGTCTCCGTGGGCAGGACACCAGGGCCCCTTCAGCAGCTGGGGCTCTTCCTGTCTTCAGAAGCAATGGTGGGGGGCCCTTCACCCTTAAAGGGGATCCGCCTGTTGGAGAGACGGCCAAGAGTTTGGAGCATATAGATCTCGGCAGGCTAGCAGAAAGCCCCGCCATACAAACAGAACTGTAACGTATGTGTGAAATGTGTGGGATGTGTTCACCCAGTTTCTCAACCAATACTCATTAAGCAGCTCCTGTGCTCCAGGCCCACTGGAGGGGCAGGGACCATTCTCGCTTATGCTCATGCCCATGACCCCAGCACCGGGCCTTGTCTATAACCTGGGCCGCACGCCGCTGCCTGTGATGCTGCTTCTCTTGGCCTGGTCAGAGCCGGGGTGCAGGTCGCGTCTGAGACCGGACGGATCTTCTCGCCCCTTGAAGCTAACCAGCCTTGCACGGGACTGGAGGCTGCTGATTTTGGCTTCCTTAATCATGTCAACTAACTCGAGTCAGAGGGCAATGACTTTTTAGATTTCCAACATCTGTTTTAATGAGGATCTTTGTAACAGAGCTCTTGACGTTGAAGCTGAAGTAATATTGCCAAAAAAAAAGAAAAAAAGAAGAAGAAAGAAAGAAGAAGAAAGAAAAGAAAAGAAGAGAAAGAAGGAAACCATGCAGGATAAATAAACATGGCTGCTCCCCTGAAAAGTCGGGGAGTTCCAGCGGCTGGCTGACCCTTCCTGGCTGTTTATCTCTGTGTTTCGCAACTGAGTTTGCAGCGGGACAGACGCTGCCCGGGATCCTGGGACCTGCAGCGAGCCGTGCCGCCGTGCTGCAGGCTGGGCATGTTTTCGGCAGGAGCGCAGTACCTGGCAACCGACGGTGCAGCCGCTGTCAGCAGGAAGCAAGGGCCACAAACAGCAGCTCACGGCAACTCCAGATGCAGCCTCGCCCCGTGTTGGGAGATGGCACTGACTTCCGTCACGGAGAAGAAAAGTGAAATTCCGGAGACTGTCAAACGTCATGGAATTAATAGTACGTTCTTTTTAGCCTCTGTGCCTTTGTACATGCTGGCTCCCCTTCTTCACACCCAGCCCTCCATCTCTAAACCTCACACTTTAAACATCAAACGCAATTTAATTCTCAGAGCCTTGACGACCCGTCTGCCCATACACACACGCACACTCATGAACACATACACACTTGTGCACACATGTACAGATGCACACATGGTATAAACATGCATGTACAAACATGTATACATGCAACACATGCACAAACACACACCCACATACACACTCATCATACGTGCACACGTGCTCATACGCAGACTGTGCAACCACATATGCATGTGTGTAATGTACACAAGCACATATGCACAAATACGTACACTACACATGCAAATACACACTTGTACACACGTGCACGCTAATGCACATACTCACAGATATGTGCACATGTACGCAGGTGTACACACAGGCACGCACACACCAGAACACACAGCTGCGTTGGTTGCCTCCCTGCGGTCTCCATAGCGCACTACAATTCTCCCACTGACCTCCTACCGGGAGGTGTGATTTCCCCTCACCTTCAGCCCCCTCCTCCCACTGGGTGGGAAGTCCTATGACAGGGATGGCACCTGTCTTGTTCGCTATTTCATCCCCGGCAGCTGGTACATGTGGCCACCAATCAAGTTGTCATCTGCTGTTCGGTCGCGTTGGACGGCAACTCTCCGGGCACTTGTGGAGCTCCCCCTCCGTGGGCTAACACGCGGTGCAGCACTGCTGGGGGGACACGGTGTTTAGTAAATGCCTCGGTGCCCCTTGGGTGGAGCCCCTGTGGCAGGGACAGAACACGAGGCTCCTGAGAGGACAAGACGACCTGGCCCCTGTCCCGTGGGCTGGCTTCTCATCTACAGCACTCAGCTGTGGGTCCAGCGGGCTCCAGAGAGGCCGTTTTCACTTGGGTTCAGTGGCGCAGGACAGGCAGGAAGAGGGGGAGTGGGTAACTCAGAACAAACTACACAAAGAATTCTGGGACGCGTGACCCATCAAATCCCATTTCCATTGGCAGTAAGACCCAGTGTGTGGGAAGGACAGAGGCTCTGGTCCAGGAGCCCAGCAGCAGAGGGGGGATGGAACAGCAGGCAGCCTCCAATCTCCAGTAAACGATCCTCATTCCAAAGACAAAGCGTGGCAACGTTTACGATCAATCTTTGTTCTGAAACATCTCTCGTGACGGTTTTTCACGCAGCCTCCTAAATCCAGCTTTGCTCTCTTGGTTATATTGGGCAGTTTTTAAAATGAACATCCACGCAGAACCCTGGACCCTGCCCTGCTGTTTTCAACTGTGAAGTGAGGTCACCGAAGGAGACTTCACGGTGCGGCGGGCCACTCAGGGAGAGGGGCCTCGTGCCTGCTGGGCTGCAGGCTTCCTGGAACCTTGGCCATTAAGATGAGTCATTCTAAGTGATATGACCCTGCACAGAGGACCCAGAGGGCTGGTGCCTGTTTGCTGTGGCCCCACGTTTCCATGGTGGGTGAGGGAGCCGTCCGGGCCTCACTGCACCGCAGTGCCGAGGAATTGCCTTCATCCACGAGAGCGGCTGTTGCGGGCGCATAAAACAACGCTGTCCTTCTGCTGTGGCTTAAACGTGCTCCTTTTATCCATCAGAATAATAGTCTTACCATTATCACATATTACTGATGGTCTGCCTTGTGAAAGGAATTGTGCTCAGACGCTGGAAATCCAACCTGAACGTGACACAGCCCCACCCTCGGGGCTCTGGTGCTGGGCGATAGAGGATGTACCCCCGTTCCAAAGAGCCAAACTTGGCATCAGGGGTTAAATAAGTGCCTGGTAACTGGTGGTTGATAGCACAGGAATGACTAACTCTCACACAGGAAGAACAGACTTGGGCTCTAGTTCTGGTTCCCCACTTACTAAATGCAGAAAATTCACCCGCATCCTGTGAGTTTTCCTTTCTTCCAAGGCCAGTTGCTCCACATTCTGGGGGGGCTGGTGCGAGGCTCCAGGGAGCTAAGCTTTAGGAAAGTGTGTAGTAAATGCCCTGGGGGAATCGTTTTCCTTCCTCCGCCCCTCACAGAGTGGGACCCCAACACGCTCTTCCCTTTTCTCGTTGCTTACCTCAGTTGACACAGAGCACTGAGCCTTGTGTGTGAGCTGAGGGCGCCACCCATGTCCCATCCAGCTGGAGCCGCAGAACCAGACACCGTCCATGGGGCTCCTGGGCGGCAGCTAATGCTTCATCCCGAAGACCGTGGCAGGACCTGTCCTAGTTGAGGGAAGGAGCCTGAGCACCATTCACAATGTTGACGAGGGGCCTCCCCTCACGGATCTGCTACCCACCGAAACGGTGAGATCAGGAAGAGGCAGGGGCTTGGTTCTAACATTGACCCTGGCTGGTACCTTCTTAGCATCGAGTCCATCACCCATCGTCCTGCCCTCTAGCTCCTTCCTCAGTGGGTTGCACATCACCCAGGCAGTATCACACCTGAAAACACAGACAATCAGACGCAGGGGGAGAAAGGAGAAATGGGACCCTCTTTCGTTATGGGAGAGGGTTGGCGATGTGGCTGGTTAGGAGAGGGGCAGCGGGAAGAGGGGTTGGCAAGCTGGCTGGTGGGGGTGAAGGTCGGCTTGGGTGGTTGCGGGAACCTGAAGGAGCCGGGCTGTGGGGCAGGGAGCTGGGGCCCGGGCCAGACGCGCACCTGCCTCCACCCTGGGAGCGGCTGTGCCGAGTATGAAGACTGAGCCTGGAAACCTTCATCTGCAGGAGGACATTTTAAAACCCAAGTTGTCATGGGCCGAAAGTAGTTTCTGTGGGATGACGAGAGACCTCAGATTTGGTTCATGAACCCCAGAGTAGATCATAGCTCTACCCTGGACAATGTGGCACCTTTTTTCTCCTGGACTGTCCGCATTGTGCGTGTGTGTGCATGTGTGTGTGTGTGCGTGTATGCGTGTGTGTGTGTGTGTGTGTGTGTGTGTGTGTGTGTACATGTGGTATCTCTGCTTATCCGGAGATACATTAACCATGGGCAAAAGCAGTATTCACATGGAAGCTAAAGAAAGTCACTGAGGGGGAGTCCAGGAGGAAGAGAAGCGATACATGGAGGAAGTTCGCATCCGTGTCTGGGAATTCTCGCATCTGCCAAAAGGCCTAGGGCCGCCTGGAGGCTGCCGTTCCACCTGCGCCGGGCTGGCCCGGCTGCGGCTGCGTTTGCAGCTCAGGTCTGCACACTGCGGGGCAACTTCTTCTTCCCTCGGAAACTCTGCCGTAGACTCGGCACCCTGGGGTGCCCTCCTTGGACAAGGACGAGCCTGCTCTCATGCTGTCATTGTCCGAGGACCTTCTGCCAGGCTGGGGCGCTTGAATCCGGGCATGGGGGAGGCAAGGGGCGCCCCTACCGCCTGTCATCCTGTGGGAGCCACTGCACTAGCATTTCACAAAACTGCCCGCCCCGTTTGGTCAGGAAAACCTCGGGAGTCGGGGCAGTGGGAGAAATGTCCGGGGATGGTGGGGGATCCACTCCCCAGAGACCTTAGAGAGAGATGTGCTCGGTGCTCCACCTGGGTTAGGAGGCCGCTGGGGCAAGGTGTCATTTCAGGGCCCCCATCCCCCTCCCGCACCCAGTGTTTTCCCACCACTGACACGGGGTGCATGATGAGGCTATTCAACCAGTTCCTGGACTTGTCATTCGTAAACCCAGGAAAAGGGCATTTATCATGTGGATTATTCTCCAAGCCTGCGTCAGGGGAGGGCGGGGAGGACTCGTGCCACACACGGTCCGGGCTGTGGAAGGTGGCGGTCCTCACCTGCTTGGAGAGGGGAACGTCTAGCGCGTCCCTGGACGGAGGGAGCGCGGAGTGGCGGGCGCGGGCCCTGCCCGGTTCCCCGGGGGGTCAAGGGGAAGGCAGGAAGGCAGCGGCTGTCGACTGCGGCATGAACCAGCTCGGCGGCCTGCCAAAGGCAGCGGGTCCGACGAAAAGCCACATGACTAACAGGAAATGAGGGAGCTTGAAGGGTGCCAGTGTGGGTGAGTAAGTAAGGTCTCATCCAGCTAAAGCAGGTTCACCCACGCACCCGGGTGGGTTCCTCAGTCCACCGTCCCTTTCACCTGGGGCATTTCACGCGCTGGTGCCGTCTCCTTAGCACGGAGGCGGCAGCCTTCGTGACCAGGCTCACGTCCGCCTGTTTCTCTGTAACCACGTCCTGAAGTCCTTGGTGGCTGAGGCGTGCTGCACGGCACCCGTGAGGCTAACCACAGTTAGGACTGTGGTTGCGGGGGAGGGTGACCCCTGCAGGACCCCTAACTGAGCCGTGACACCCAAGGGGAAGAGTGGCTGGGGGGCAGGGCCTGGGGGCTCCCCACCTGCAGCTTCAGGGACATGAAGAAAAGGCTGCGGGGAGACTGAGGCGGTGGGAGTCTGAGGAAGGGGGATAGGCCAACCCTGCAGAGAGCGCTGGGGGCGCAGAGGGTGGGGCGAGGCAGCAGGTTTAGAAGGGGATGGGCGAGGAACCAACTTAGATGCAGAACGGAAGTGTTCTTTTGAAATATTTGATCATGAAAATGACAGAGAGTGAAGGATGGCGGGGCCACCGGGGGGGGGGCCGCCCAAGCAAGGCGAGCGGACGCACCTCCGAAAGAAGGGCCCTGGGAGAGGAACCGTCCCTGGGAAGCAGGAGCGATTTGAAGGCAAACCTTACCAGGCCAGAGCATAAGAAGTAGGCTAGTCTCTTGAAATTAAAAAAATCATTATGTTATTGAAAAATCAGGTCAGATTTTTTTTTAAGCATGTGTAGAAAACTAGTCCAGAGAGGCTGAAGGAGCCTTCCAAGTGACTCTATTCCACCAGTTTTTATAGAGTCGGTGTCCAGCACAGGACCTGCCACACACAGTCACATGCAAGACACGGTCATTGGGCTTCAGGGCTGATCGGCTGAGGAAACTGTTCCTGCGACTCATTGCTCTTGGGTTGCTCTTGGTTGTCCCTCCAGCAGGAGGAGAGCACGTGTGGCCTATGGGGGCACAGTGGAGAGCGTCTCCTCTACCACCCCGAGATTGCTGGTGCCTCTTCAAAGCAGCCGGAATGTTTGCACCCATTAAGCTCTGGGGAGGAGGAGAGGTGGGAACATTCCTGGCATATTTTTACTTTTTTCAGTAACAGCTTTATGGAGGCACAATTCACATAGAGTAAAACTGCATTTAATGGTGCCACCCAGAGTGGACAGACAGGTCAGTGGTTTTAGGGACAGGTTAGGGGGGACTCGACAGTGGAGTTGATTCAAAGTGCAGGGGAAAGAGATATCCCTCGGATTAGGAGCACTGGTGGCATCTCCTGAGAACCGGGGGCAAGAAAAGTATCCACATCACTGGACTAGGAGATGAACTATACACACGTGGGAAAATGCATAGTAAACCGTGAATGTAAAATGTCGTTTTGCCTATTCCTTTTCTTATATAACATTTCTTCCCTATCCTTGGACAGGAAGCGTAGATCAAAGGTCCACCAACTAAAATCAGAATACAGAGTCAGAGTTCAAACAGGAAACTGAGTTCCTGCCCATATTTCAACTTTATAGGGGCTGGAATGGTCCCTTAATTCTGGCAGAAGATGAATGTCTTCTGGAAGTCAGAGAACAAATGTTCATGCATAATATTTTCTCTAGGAAGCTAGAGAGCAGCTGATCATGTGTTTTTAGTGGGCCGCAGAATGGCTCTTGTTGGTATCCTCCTGTGGAAAAGAATAAGAACATGTACCAGATGGTGTATCCTCATTGCCCAATAAATCACCGATATGTAAAACTTGGTGATCTCCACTGGGATTCCCCACCACTAATCCTATAAGCCTGACTTTGTGATGTGCTGATAGTTTTTGTGAGTTGTATGTATTTCCACAGTGGATTTATAAACAGACGTTAAGATTTATATACATGCACATACACATTTAAGACTAAGGTTTAGCAGTAATAATTTACAATTACTAAAATTATGTATAAAACTACTGAAGGATGACCAGCTAAGTTGAATGGAAAAAGGGAGACCTGGAGATGACGTTCTGGTGGGGACAGTTGGTTTGGATTCTTGCTTTAGCATGAACCTCGGGGACTTGTTTGTCCCAGCTATCTATTGCTGTGTAACAAACCACACCAACACTTGATGACTTAAGACAACAATTTATTGTTATCTCTTCTAGTTTTCTGAGTTGGACAAGCTCACCTGGGCAGACTTCACGTGGGGTCCCTCATGCAGTGTCAGATATAAAACTGTGAAGGCTCAGCTTCCGTGAGTATCCAAGATGCCTTTTTTCCTTTTCATCCTCACCTGAGGACATTTTTCTTTTCATTGTTTGTGTGTGTGTGTGTGTGCGCATGTATGTATGAGTGTGTGTGTGTGTGTGAGAGAGAGAGAGAGAGAGGGAGATCTTTCCGTTGCTTTCTTGTACATGCTCTGATTGGGGATTGAACCTATAACCTGGGTATGTGCCCTGACCAGGAATTGAACCCACCACCCTTCAGTTATGGGACAATGCTCTGACCAACTGAGCCACACCAGCCAGGACTGAGATGGTTTCTTAATCGTATTCTGTCAGTGGTCTTTCTTTCTAGCAAAGTAACTCAGACTTCTGACATGGCAGCTCAGGGCACTAACAGGCAAGAAGTGAAAGTTTCCAGTTCTTAGAAAGGCCATGCCTGCAACCAACACAATGCCCTTTCCACCATACTGTATGGGTAGAAGCAGTCAGGGGTGGGCCGGGGTTCCAGGGGATGGATGGGTAGACCCCATCCCTTGATGGCGGCCCATCCTGGTCACAACCCGGCCTATCACATCTCGTGGATCGGCTCTAGAGCGCGTTACACAGGATTGGAAAACCAGCTGGGGGTTGGACAAGTCCAGAAGGGACCAGGAGTTGAGATGATGTGTGGGAGGAATTAGCAAGAATTAGTAGGCGTCCAATTTGCAGCCAAACAAGAGCACTGCCAAGGGCTTTCTGGAAAAGTGGGAGAAGCAGGCAGCGTAATCAGGACAGGAGCCAACAGAAGAGCTGAGCAGCTAGCTACCCAGGAGACATCCCACCCCCGGGGAGCCGCTGAAGAGCAATATACAAGTGGATGTGTAAATTATTGATGTGCTGCTTTAAATACTTAATAAGACAGGGATAGGGCAAGGCTGAAAGTGTAAGAAGCGACAACTGACAAAATACACTCACGAGTTGGACCAATAATTATTCAAGACAGGAAAGTCACTTAAACTCAGCGGCTCAGCCCCTTCCAGTCATCCCTGAAAAAGTTCCCCTCCAATTGGGCAAGAATCTGCAAAATTCGTAATGCCCGTAGGCTAAGGAATTCCCCATTCTTGTTGGGAGAAGATCCATTTCACGCAGCTCCTGCAATCACAGGTTTTCAGCCAGCCATGGAAAATGCTGGCACCGCGGCATGTGCCCCTCACTGCATGCGGGCTCCTTCCTTTCCTTTGCTTTGGTGGCAAGGGATGCCCAAGACCGCTGAGCAAGAAGCCAGATCCCAGCCTATGTCATGAACGCACAGCCTGCCTGGCTTGGTAACCCGCACACCGGTGCGTCTGAGTTGGTTGACATGGCTCCTGTAGCCACACACTATTGGACAATGTGGATGAAGCTTGTAGTCACGCGGGTTTCTGAACTGTGCACACAGATCCCAGCGGGCAGTCTTCAGGAGTGTCCCCTGCCAAGTGCCTGAAAGGGTCCGCTCTGACCCACGTTCCTTTGAAACAAAGTCTGGTTAGGCCACTGAAGTTTGAGGCCACCAGAAGGAAACGGTTTGTGGGTCCCACTCTAGAACAAAGACTTAGTAGAATACTTTTAAGCAAAGGCCTCACATGGCTTCTTAAAAAAAAGGTGATTAAGAATTTATATATGAAAGTGAAATGACCTGAGAACAAATGTTTTATGAGAATCCAAGCGGCCACATCCGGTGTTAGAGGTCTCAGGAGTGCGCCCAGCTGTGGAGCCCGTGATGAGTACCGTAATTCAGCGAGGAACGGCAAAAGCAGGCTCAATTTCCAGAACTGCCCAATTAATCAAAAGGTCTGGAACTATTCCCAGGATGCATTTTTAAAAAAGCCTAGACAAAACCCTAAGATAACCTTTGTGCAATTGATCTAGTGCCAATGGGAGGTGAGGAGACCGCTAGGATATCTGCATTATCAAAGGGGCTCTACAGAAAACAAAGTGACATGCAAAAGGAGACCAGGGGAGAGAGGTGGACACCAGTTATTTGCTTGTGGTGATGTGGGGGAAAGCAAGGAGGGCAGGGAAGCGTTCACAGGGAAGAAGAAACAGATCTACCATGTGGAGGAAATAGATCAGACTTCAGCTTCCCCCCGAGGATAAGCATAATTTAATTATTAGTGTGTACTTGGCATCACATTTACTCCCAACACAAAGGCTTTAATTCAAACCTAGGAAAAACCCTGAGAGAGAGAGGAGAGACAATTTATTAAAAGGTGGGTACTGTGGCTGAAATAATAAGCAAAACTATTTTTATTCTCACTGATGACTTCCAAGTGGAAGTTCCAGTCCCACTGTGGCCTGGAGGCGATCAGGAGTTACTCCCTCAGACAAAGTGATTTGTGGCGACTACTTGGGATCCTTAGATAGCTTTGTGTCGCATCAGAGGTCTTCTAGTCAAGCCCCATTAGAGCTTTCTCATCTTCCCGAGACTTTCATGACCGGCGCATTTGAAGCTTCGGCAATTCCTGCGAGACTCAAATAAATCACATCAGTAACTCTCATGGGCTCATGGACGCTGGATGAGTGATGTGGCTCGTGTGTCTTCACACTTCCACTTGCTCCTCGAGACGTCACTTGGAAGCACATCTATTCCCGTTGGCCAACTACAGCTTTGAATATTCACTGAGAACGCCAAGTAACACGATAGATGCTAATTAAAAGGTCATTTGTCTCTCCCCTACCACCACTTTTTTCTTTTCTTTTTTCAAACAGATCTTATTTATTTAAAAAGATTTTTAAATTTATTATTTTCAGAGAGAGGGGAAGCCAAAGAGACATCAATGTGTGGTTGCCTTTCACCTGCCTCCAGCCATGGACCTGGCTGGAGACCTGGCTTGCAACCTGGTGATGTGCCCTGGCTGGGGAATCGAACCAGCGACCTTTGGGTTCGCAGGCCGGCGCCTTATCCACTGAGCCACCAGCCAGGGCTTCCACCGCTTTTTCCAATCAGCTGAAGATTCTAAACAAAGCTTCCTTCGCACTCCAACAATTCCACTTCTAGGTGTATACCCAAGAAACTATGTCCACCTCAAAGATATACGAGAATGTCAATATCAGCTTTATTCATAATAACCAAAGACTTGAACGAACCCCAATATCTATCAGCAGTATATAATTACAAAACAATGAAGAAAAGCAAGCTACGGCTCTATGTGACAATACAGATGGATCAATCTCACGGAAGCTAGACACAAACGAGAACAAGAAACCATTTCCTGGTTTTGAAACCGAAAAAGTCAACGGAATCTCAGTAGCGGTCATGGAGAAAGAGCAACTTAAAGATGGCAACACGTGCAAATAAGCTGGAAGCCAATGGTTTTAGGGGAGGAGTCCCGGCCCCTCCCTCCAGGGCATGAGGGCAGATGGAAATCTAGCCCAGGAGGAACGTGCAGTTGGGGTGTGACTGGTGACAATTTGAGGAGCACTCTTGATGGCTGCTTCCTGAAAGGGGACCTCGCACTGGCTACCTATGAGATTCATGGGTGTCCTAGTGAGCGGGATTTCTCAGCTTCTAGAGAATTCGTGAATATTAACATGACACCTGTGACTGTGGTAAGGCAGAATCTGGCAAGCAGTTTATCTCAGCAGTGGAAGTTAATGTGTTCATCATCTGCTCGTGTTGACCACCTACCAAGCACCAGGCATGGTGATGTGAGCTGACGTGCAAGGCAGGCAGGCCCTGGCGCTGGGCAGCAGCTCCAAGCCCAGGGGTCTCCCCTGAGACAGCAACCATCTTACACAGCTGCTGTGAGGCTCAGGGGGGCTTGCATTTCAGCCCTTCTTTCCTCCGTGCGGCCACAGCAAGCCCTCCTGTCACATGAGGCCCTGATACCGACAGAGAGACATTTGTGGGAGCGCAGGGAAAGGGACCCCAGCCAGCTTGGTGGCAGAACCTGGGGAAAGGCCTCCTTGAGGAGGTGGGTGTTCAGACGGGGCCTGAAGAATGAGCAGGGGACTGTTTGTTTTACTTTGTTCCTTAGACTCCACGTATGAGTGAAATCATGTGGCCTGTGTCTTTCCCTCTCTGACTTATTTCCCGTAGCAGAACAAATCCCCTCTGGGCCCATCCATGCTGTTTTGAATGGTAAGATGTCACTTTTCTGTTTTTTTTTGTTTTTTGTTTTTTTAAGATTTTAATTATTATTTTTAGAGAGAGGCAGAGAGGGAGAGAGACATCCATGTATGGCTGCCTTTCACCTGCCTCCAGCTACAGACCTGGCTGGAGACCTGGTTCGCAACCTGGTCATGTGCCCTGGCTGGGAACTGAAACAGCGACCTTTGGGTTCGCAGGTCGGCGCCTTATCCACTGAGCCACCAGCCAGGGCTATCATTCCTTTTTATGGCCAAGTAATATTCCATTGTAAATGTACCACAGTTTTTTATCCACTCGACTGTTGATGGGCACTTGGGCTGATTCCATGTCTTGGTTGTTGTAAATAATGCTGTAGAAATTGGGGGAAGAATTCCGCAGTGAATGCTGATGCCGTGAGCCAAGTCACGTGTGCCAGGAAACTTGTATTTGCGGAGAGTTTCACCTGTGCATCTATATGTACATGATTACCTGTTGTCTATGTCTTGTGTACATGTGAGCATATGTGCCAACAATGAATGACCCGTTAATGTCAAATGCTTCACGTTGGCAAAAGCTGCCATCGAGGGGCCTTTTCCAGAACACTTTTCATCTTTGTTACCCAAAAAGAATCATGGAAAGCCCTAGAAAAGGTGGTGGCTTTGAAATAGGAGGGTTTATTGACGTGGAGTTGTGTATGTAAAGCTTGTGATAACAGCTTGATCTAGTTTGGGCTCTTCTTCTTTTTTTTTTTAAATTTTATTGTTGTTGTATTACATCCATCCCCTTTGTGCTCCCCTCTGTCCCCCTCCCCACCCACCCATTCCCCCCAAAGTCAATCCCACCTGTTGTCCATGTCCATGGTTCCTTTATATTAGGTTCTTGTCTAAGCTGCTCCCCTTCCCTGCCTCTGCCTCCCCCCTCCCCCCAACCCCATTCCCCCTGACCACTGAAGGCCTATTCACTATATTCATATATTTGGTTCTGTTTTGCTTGTTGTTAGTTTTGTTCATTATTATCCCGTAATGGGTGAGATCATATGGTATTTGTCCTTCACTGACTGTCTTATTTCACTAAGCATAATACTCTCCAGTTCCATCCATGTTGTTGCAAAGGGTACAAGTTCCTTCTTTCTTTCTGCTATATAGAATTCCATTGTGTAAATGTACCAGAGGTTTTTGATCCAATCATCCACTGATGGGCACTTAGGCTGTTTCCAGCACTTGGCTATTGTAAATAGTGCTGCTATGAACATAGGTGTACATAGGTTCTTATGAATTGGTGTTTCAGGATTCTTCGGGTATAGTCCAAGTAGTGGAATCACTGGATCAGAAGGCAGTTCCATTTTTAGTTTTTTGAGGAAACCCCATACTGTTTTCCATAGTGGCTGCACCAGCCTGCATTCCCACCAACAGTGTATGAGGGTTCCCTTTGCCCCGCATCCTCGTCAACAGATTTGCTGATGATTGCCGTTCTGACAGGTGTGAGGTGGTATCTTTTTGTGGTTTTAATTTGCATCTCTCTGATGACTAGTGATGTTGAGCATTCTTTCATATGCCTCTGGGCCCTTTGTATATCTTCCTCAGTGAGTTGTCTGTTCAGGTCCTTTGCCCATTTTTTAATTGGGCTGTCTGTCTCCCTGGTGTTGAGTCGCATTAGTTCTTTGTATATTTTGGAGATCAGACCCTTGTCTGAGGTTTCATTGGCAATTATATTTTCCCATACAGTTGGTTCCCTTTGAATTTTGCTGATGTTTTCTTTAGCTGAACAGCAACTTTTCAATTTGATATAGTCCCATTTGTTGATTCGTTCTTTGATTTCCTTTGCCCTTGGTGAAGTATCCGTAAACATATTTTTGCATAGGATATCCAAAAGTTTACTGCCTATATTTTTCTCCAGGACCTTTATGGTGGCACTGCTTATGTTTAAATCCTTTATCCATCTTGAGTTTGTTCTGGTGTATGGTGTAAATTGGTGGTCTAGTTTTATCTTTTTGCATGTTGCTGTTCAATTCTCCCAACACTCTTTGTTGAAAAGACTGTTTTTACGTCATTTGATGTTCCTTCCCCCTTTGTCAAACATTAGTTGACCGTAGAGTCTGGGCTCCTCTTTCCTTATTGGATCAAAGGATGACGGTGTCATTATCTATCCTTAAGGTTCACTGGCCCAGAGCCATTTCCCACCCCCCTCAATGGCAGTAACCTCAGCTGTTGTTTATTTTTTAAAACTTATTTTTTATTTTTAAAAAAAATTTAGTTTTTATTATATTTTAGAGAGAGGAGAAGGGAGAGAGGCAGAGAGGGAAAGAGACTTCAATGTATGGTTCCTTTCACCTGCCTCCAGCTACGGACCTGGCTGGAGACCTGGCTTGCAACCTGTTTATGTGCCCTGGCTGGGAATCGAACCAACGACCTTTGGGTTCTCAGGCCGGCATCTTATCCACTGAGCCACTAGCCACAGCTAGCCATTGTTTATTGAGTGCATATTAAGGTAGGATCTTTTTGGGAGGAAGCAATAGTCCAGGCGGAACCAATATGCTGGCTGCCACTTCCTCGTGTGCTCATTCTTACGGCTGATGACTAACTTCTCCCAACCTCAGTTTCTTCATTTATAAAGTGGGACACGTGATACTACCTCCCTATCTCATAGTGGTGTGTGAAGAATACATGAGACGAAACTGGGCACACAGTCAGCACATAGTAATCATCAATGTTATCATTCTAACTTTCTTTGGGGTGGAGGTCACCTCTTCCGTCTCCCCTCCGGTATTTAATGTAACTCTGATTTAGACAAACCCTTATCAGCCAGGGCCACCTGGTTCCTCTCGGTAAGATCATGGATGTTAGAAGTTTGAACTGAAATGAAACAAGCTGTATCATAAGAAGCCCGGGGAAAGCCTGTCGCTGAGGATGGTGGCCGCACCCACAGTGGTCCCGGTGCAGGCAGGGTCCTGGGAGCCTTTGGGAGAGTCGCGTCCCAGCACTGGCTACAGGGAGCTGGGCTCCTGCCCCCCAGGAGCTGTCAGCGACGGAACTATAAATAAGGGTGGCCTCTCCTCTCTCATTGGACTAAATTCAAAATATGCAATGGTGGCGAGAATGAGGATGTCTTTGCCAAAAAGAAATCAAGAAAAACAATGGACATTGGAATTTTCTCTTGAAGCCTATTTCCCTTGGGGATTTTTTCTTGTTACCTGTAAATGTCTCAATTCACAGAAAGGATGAGTAACAGAGAAAAGAATATGACGATGTTCCCCTGTGTCCCAGTGGCTATTTAAAGAAGAGATGATCAGATCAGATAAGAGAATTAACTTTTAAAAATTCAATTTACTTAAAATATGAGCTTCCTGGATATGGACTCTGGTGGCCAAGGGGACCCTGGAAAACTTTCAGATATCAGACACCAACTGTGCTTTTTTTTGTTTGTTTGTTTTCACAAATGAAGAAACTAAGGCCTGGAAATGAAGGAGAAGCTAGGTCCCCTGCCTCTTGAGCTTATCCATTATGACCCATTGCCTGGCACATGTGGGCTGGTCTTCTTACAAGTTCTGCAATCACCCAAAGGCCCAGCAGCGACTTTCGTGCCACCTGAAGATGTCACAGCAGAACACCAGCATCCCAGCCACACGGGTGGATTCCAATTTCTGTTTGCGCTCGAAGCATTCGAAGTGGATGGAATCAGGCAGTGGATCCGGAATCGGCAGCTCTGTCTGGTCTGAAGTGGTGAGCCCTGGATTTTAGCACCTCAGGCTGAGACCCCAGGGCTAAGCCTCCTTCCCTGTTAGCGGGAGCCCTGGACGTGTCAGACAGGATTTGTGTTTTGGTGAAAGAGAGCGAAGCAGCAGCTCTGGGCTGGGCTGATGCCCAGGGACATTTTCTTTGAAGGTGATTAGGAGACCCTAAGTGACAAACCCAGAGAAATTATGCTGTTACACTTTACTCAGTAATTCAACAAATATGTGGGCCAGGCACTGTAGAGGAACTGGAAGACAAGGTCTGCCCCAAGGCGAGACCACCGGCAGTGGTCAGCTAGGGTCTGAGTAGCATGGTCCCTAGCTCCGATGTGAGGGGTCAGGCGGGCCTGCAGGGACCCGGCCTAGGGACCCCGGCCTTGCAGGATCCAGCGGCCAAGGTAGACAAGTTAGGAAGCGCCCTTCCCGTAAGAGGAACTTAAACCGTAAGTGTTATTTATCTGAGACGGTGACTCAGGGCTAAATTCAGGAGTTTGAGTGAGAATAGGTTGGACAAGATAAGATAAGAAAGTCGGAGCCTGGAAGAGGAAGCTGATTCATGCCAGATTTGATAAGCTCCCGAGGGCAGACCCTGCTATTCACCTTGTGAATCCTACCTGCCTCCCGCCCCTGCCCACCCTCACCCTGCCTGCCCAGGAGTCTGGGCTGAGGGACCAGAACAGGGAACAAGGCTCCCAGGCAGCGGTAGCCCCATTTTCAGCCCTCAGAATTCGGCACTCTATCCCAAATGGAGCCTGGGAATCGATGTATTTTTCCAAAGCCCTGAACCCATGGCATAAGGCATCCATCAGGTTGCCGTGACGGAGGGTGACATGTGGCACCAGCTGCTTGGCTGCCTGAGACACACCACCTTGCCCAGGACGAAAGCACTGTTGTCTTAGGTCTTCGGGGAAGCAGGGAAATCCCAACACAGAGATAAAACACAAGCTGCAGGACCGATCCAGCCGCCCCTTCAGGGAAACAGGGCCTGGGGGGCGTGGCGGGGGGAGCGCATGAAATTCCCCATCACAGAGCAGACAGCCTTCCTTCGAGGTTGCGTTTGAGACGAAGGACTGTCTCAGTCGCCGGAGGAAGTGAGCTGTCCCTCCAGCTACTGGCTGTTGAGTTGGAGAGCCGGGTCCCCCTCTGCAGACCCTGCCCTGCTGAGCCATCTCCTGCCCGGGACCAAGGTCGGGCTAAGGAGCCTGGTTGGGACGCCACTGGGGCAAGTCACTGTCATTACATTGGATTTCTTTCTTTTCTTTTTTTTTACTAACAACTAAAGGACAGCACTGTCAAGTAGTTGTTGAATTTAGATGGTAAGTAAATGGGAGAGGTCATTATATCATTCTTTCTACCTCTCTTACAGGTTGGACATTTTCCCTAACAAAGGACACTCTAAGAAAGAGTCTCCATCCCTCTCCGTGGACTGTGTCCCCTTAGTCCACCCCCAAATCAGACATGAAAACAGTTTCTTCTACATTCTTCCAAACATTTTGGATCCCTCATAAACACACATATGTACAAATAGAAACTATTCTTTAAAATAGTATCCAAGAATCTTATTATTTTAAACCTTGATTTTTTTCCTTCTTAACAATATACCGAGGTACTAAGAACACGTTGCCTCACCTCATTCTTTTAATGGCTGTTTATTATTCTAATAGAAGGATAACACTGTATACTCTGCAGCATTAAGTTTTTTATGTACCTTTACAAATATAATAGGTGCAAAAGTACCTCATGAATCCTGAGAGTTGGCATGTTCTCATGTTTATTAGTCATTCACATTTCATGTCATCAGTGTATTAGGTTCAGGTGTGCAGCACAGTGGGCAGAAAATCATGACAAGCATATGCTTTCTAAGGTGTTCTGCCTGATATTTCAAGCACCCACCTGCCAGCACATGTAGTTATTACAATATTGTTGACTATATTTCCTAGATATCTGAAGAAACCCAAAACATGAATTTGAAAGAATATAGGCACACAGGCTCACATATATACACATATGCAAGAGAGAGACAACCGGCAATTGTGTCCACACAGACACACAGGTGTAACTCTCCACAGGTGTCAGTTCCCTGACACACGTGACTTGGCCCACGGCATCAGCGTTCACTGAGGAGCCCTTGGCCCCGATGTCTACAGCATCAAGCAGCACCTACCAGCTAAACGGCTTGGAGTCACTTAAGACCTAAGCTCAGGTACCTGCCACTAATCCTGTCACTGTAAAATAACCGGAGTGTCAGAGGGTCTCCCCCATCGGCCAAGATGGTGACAGGGGGTGGTTCCTACACCAAACACAAGGAAAGGTAGCAAGATAACTGAGCAGAGAAAAGGCCCTGCCTCCCTTACCAGATTGGGGGAGTGGGGAGCCAGGCACCTGGGCCATAGTCCTCACAATGGCTCAGGGGGAGGTGCTGGGCCAATGAGAACTGTCAGTCTCACCTGGGGAAAGAAGGGATCGGTTGGGAGGTGGACCCACCCAAAGCACACAAAAGTTTGGGAAGTTGCCTGTCACTTGGAGAAAGCACCTGGCCTACCCCACACTCCAGCGAACATAATCCCAGGGGAACAAGGAGGGTTCTCTCAGGTCAGGACTTTCGTTGCCAGAGACCTGAGCCCGGCAGGTGCCCTTCGCTGCCCTCCAGGGGGCACATTGTCCCTGGCCTCTACCCGAGAGCCTGAAGTGCACGGTAGCTGGGAACAAGCTACATGACCTGGGCGATGACTCTGACCACTTGGCAGCCACCTGTGTGCTCCCGGGGATGCTTCGAATTGGAGCAAGGACTCTGGACACTGCTTTTGTCCTGGTCCTGCTGAGGCAATCGGCTTTGAGACAGGAGCCTACCACCCTCCCAGATCACACAGCACCTCTTTCCTGTTGCACCAGCTCCTGCCTCACAAGTTCGGCTTTTGTGACCACAGGCAACTGAACCTCTGTTTTTGTGGGGTTACAGTTCCATATTTTAATGACCTATATGAAAATCCATGGATTTCATCAAACTGGTTAAACTTTCAGATAGTGGGAGGGATCATTCCATCTAGTAGCAATACTCATCAGATGATGCGATCAATTTCTAAGACTCCAACTGTATCAGTTTAAAGCCAACTCTACATTTTAGCATTTCTACGTTTTAACATCTCTGAAATCAAGATGTCTTAATAATCAACATCTTATGACTACAGTATTTTTTTTTCTTAAAAGCTGTTATTAAAGTAATGATGTGTCTTCCCATCAAAGGCAACTTAGACTTAAGAAAGTGTGGTATTTGTAAGAAATGTAATAGACAGGTTTATAATCTTAACACATTAGAAACTCCTGCAAACTGGTAATAAAAGCAGTAAAATCTTGAGAGATAAATAGGCAAAGGACACAAACTTTTCATTCACAGAAGAAAAATGTAACTAGTCACAAGTATTAACAATCTCATCAGTACTGAAATGAATGCAAATTAAAATAAAAATAAAGCGACAATTCTTACAGATTTTAATTTTTAAAAAACCCAGGGCTAATTAGAACAAAACAGAATAGAACTGTCATCAGCGTTGATGTGTAAATTGGTACAAAATTCCTAGAAAGCAATTTGGCTGCATACATTTAAATTCTTTATGTGGTCACACTGTTCTCTTATGAATGCGTTACAAAAGCATACCAGAAATAGGCGGAAAATGTACCCACAGAGCCAGGAAGTGGGAAACATCAGGATTGTAAATTTGTGTACTATACATAACTACAGTTGTGCCACAATTTCAGAAAAACTTAAAATATGCCAGTGTTAATGTGTAATTTAACTCCTGCTCCTTTAGGCTTGTATGTCCTTTACAAATAATTGTGTGTTATTTTCATAGCCAGAAAATAAATACTAAAAACGGAAAGGAGAGAGAATGACTACAGGATATTGACAACACTTTCATCTCTTTTCAAAGGAAGCCATGGCCATTGGGTTACCATGAAGTCTGTCCTTGTATGTTTGTGGGGGCTTTTATATATTGGTGTGGCTTTGATGCGCAAGATAAAATAGTTCAAGTTTTCTTAGATTTAAATAACTTCAAAGCCTTGATCCTTGCATTTTCGATTTTGGGGCAAATTGTCTTAAAGCTTGTTATTATTATTCTTATCATCTGACTTTTTACAAGTAGCCCCTCGTTGGTTAAACTCAGCCTGGGCTTCATGACTTCCTGGATGAGGAAGTGCCCAATGTCCTCAGGAACGATGGCATTCGTCAGCTTTTTATTATCTCCTACAAATAATAGTCGGATACAGTTCCCGTCATGTAAATATTTACTAATCCAAAAATCCAACAGAGACTGCATGCAGCTAATAAGCCGTTGCATAACAAGAACATGGCAAGGTTTCGTTTTAACAGGACTCCTATGTTCCATTCAGTGCTGTCTCAGCATGGAACGGAGTCTTCTAGCCCTCTTGGGCTACCGATTATTCTCCCTACCTCTCAGCCTCAACTCCAGCCTTGCAATTTTATTTTTCCTTATATACTCTTGAAGAAACAACAACAAAGGGCAATATGCCTTGTTTTTGATATTAGGGAGATAACCCATCAAAACAGATACCACATTTATATAGGCGATTTCTTCTATGTCTCAGTAACTTCTTTCTCATAGTTACTGTTCCAAGTGCTTATCTTTTGCTATCATACTTAGGTATGCCTCGGAAGGGCATCATTCAGGCCCTCAGGTCTTGCAGGCTCGTTAGGGGCGGTGGGGCTTGTGGGGAGATTAGTTGAAGGGGAAGTGGATGATCCATTCTTCTATCCAACATCAACTTACTGAGTGTGTGTGTCTTTAGCCTGGCAAGGTGCCTAACCTGCCCAGGTTCTGACACTCCAGGATCCAGTCACTCTGGAGCATATAGCCTACCACCCACCTACAAGAAGCAATGAAAGCAAAAGGTGTGAAGAAATGAAGATGTTTTGTATTCAAATCATATGTACCTTAGTGTTTTTGACAGCCTGTCGACAAAAAGTCACGTTAGGTTAATCATTTGCTGTCCTCACCCTGAGGACAGTGAGTTGAATCACTCTCCTAGCTCCCACGAGGCCCGTCAGAGGCCCCACGGAAGCCACCCAGATTGGGGGGGGGGTGGTGGGCTGAGTCTGCAGTGTTACTTAACAGGCTGCAATGGCCTTGGCTCCATTAAAAAAAAATGTTCTCTATTAGTTGACCATAGAGTCCTGGGTTAATTTCTGGGCTCTCTATTCTGTTCCATTGATCTATATGTCTATTCTTATGCCAGTGCCAGGCTGTTTTGATGACAGTAGCCTTGTAGTATTGTTTGAAGTCCGGTATTGTGATTCCTCCTACCTTGTTCTTCTTTCTCAAGATTGCGGTGGCTATTCGCGGGCGTTTTTGGCTCCATATAAATTTTTGAAGTATTTTTTCTATTTCTGTGAAGTCTGTCATTGGTATTTTAATTGGGATTGCATTGAATATGTAGATTGCTTTGGGTAGTATGGACATTTTAACGATGTTGGTTCTTCCCATCCATGAACATAGGGGGACGGAACATCAGAT
This sequence comes from Noctilio leporinus, assembly GCA_004026585.1. Taxonomy (NCBI): domain Eukaryota; kingdom Metazoa; phylum Chordata; class Mammalia; order Chiroptera; family Noctilionidae; genus Noctilio; species Noctilio leporinus. Next base: position 116,513 of record PVIW01004920.1, read on the forward strand.
GGAGTAAAAACAGTCTCTTCAACAAATGGTGTTGGGAGAACTGGACAGCAACATGTAAAAAGATAAAACTAGACCACCAACTTACACCATACACCAGAATAAACTCAAGATGGATAAAGGATTTAAATATAAGCAGTGCCACCATAAAGGTCTTGAAGAAAAATATAGGCAGTAAACTTGGATATCATACGCAGAAATATGTTTACTGATACTTCACCAAGGGCAAAGGAAATCAAAGAACAAATCAACAAATGGGACTATATCAAATTGAAAAGTTTCTGTTTAACTAAAGAAAATATCAGGCCCCCCGGCCCCGCGGAGCTGGCGGCGCTCCCGCGGCCGCGGGAGGTGCCAGCTGAGCACGGCTGCTCACTTGCGCCCGGAGGGCCTGAGCCGGGCACCGTCCCTTCGCCCCTACTCCCCGCAGCGGAGTCCGGCGGCCGCGGAGTGGCAGCGGCCGCGTAGCGAGGCGGCAGGATTCAAGATGACCAACGAGGAACCTCTTCCCAAAAAGGTTCGACTGAGTGAGACAGACTTCAAAGTAATGGCACGAGATGAGTTAATTTTAAGATGGAAGCAGTATGAAGCGTACGTGCAAGCTTTGGAGGGCAAGTACACAGATCTGAACTCTAACGATGTGACCGGCTTGAGGGAGTCGGAAGAGAAGCTGAAGCAGCAACAGCAGGAGTCTGCGCGCAGGGAGAACATCCTTGTGATGCGCCTGGCGACCAAGGAGCAGGAGATGCAGGAGTGCACTACGCAGATCCAGTACCTCAAGCAAGTCCAGCAGCCCAGCGTTGCCCAACTGAGATCAACAATGGTGGACCCTGCAATCAACTTGTTTTTCCTAAAAATGAAAGGTGAACTGGAACAGACTAAAGACAAACTGGAACAAGCCCAAAATGAACTGAGTGCCTGGAAGTTTACGCCTGATAGGTAAACAAATCATACTCCCCAGTCAAGACTTCCCTGACAGTCCCACTGCGAGAAAGCGGTGGTGGGACAGCCAAGTACTCGTTTCCACACCAAGACTCAGACTTTTTGAGCCAAAAAGCCACATTCTTATTCTATCCGGCCTGTAATGGTTAATGTAAAACTTACCAGATGAACCTTGTGTTTCAGCTTTTTTCTCTTCCCCCTCCCCTTGCTTCAGAGGCCTGATGGCGCCGGACTATTCCGAAGAAGTGGCCGCCACCTCCGAACAGTCCCCTCCTAGAACACGTAGACACTTGAGAAATGTTTCTGTTTGAAAAAAATAGAGGGAGAAACAGAAGTCTTAAGTCTGTGGCACACTGTGTCTTCAGACAGTTTGGAGGAATGAAAACCTAGAGATTTAAAATCATGAATTGAACATGTAAAATTCCAGTAAAATGTAAAAATGGAATATTCATCGCTCTTAACCTTGAGCATAGTGACTTAGAGACACTGTATATCAGTTTTGCCAATAAGACTGTGGACTTCGTGATGTTGTTGAACTTCTTGGTCAAAACTCAAATGAGGTGAATTTTGCCTTTAAAGGGTTTCTTTGCTAAGAAACAACGTACTAGTTACAAGAGCATCAAATAGCTATCAGTACAAGCAGTTCCTATATTTAACCATTTAGTTTGGGGCTCTATATTACTGGAATGAGCCTTGAATCAATGTGGTTTTAATTAATGGTCTGTTCTTTGAATGGTTGCTAATACTGTAGATCATATTACGGAGGACTGTACAAACGTGAAGGCGTGGTATCAAACTGCAGGTTTAAACTGTTTGAAGCATTATGAACATTCATTTCACAACTAGATTGTATAAGGATATTGGCTGTGTTGAGACTCACTGCAATTATTTTTTTAGTAGCGAAATTTATTAAATCCCCATTCCATTCAACAGGCACATGTTGAAAGAGCATTGTCATTGGTGTTAATGGGGGAATGTGTTCCTTCATTGTATTCCAGCCTTTTGTACCACATTCTCGATATTAAATTAATGTGCCTTGAAATAAAAAAAAAAAAAAAAAAAAGAAAATATCAGCAAAATTCAAAGGGAACCAACTGTATGGGAAAACATAATTGCCAACGATACCTCAGACAAGGGTGTGATCTCCAAAATATATATAGAACTAATGCGACTCAACACCAGGGAGACAGCCCAATTAAAAAATGGGCAAAGGACCTGAACAGACAACTCACTGAGGAAGATATACAAAGGGCCCAGAGGCATATGAAAGAATGCTCAACATCGCTAGTCATCAGAGAGATGCAAATTAAAACTGCATTAAGATACCACCTCACACCTGTCAGAATGGCAATCATCAGCAAATC